>CAHIKZ030000100.1:617500-692500 GCA_903632075.3 Acanthosepion pharaonis
TTTTTTATTACAATTAATATCAATATTAATTAGCTTTGTTATTTATCCTGGGATTTTTTCCTTGCATCTGTTGAGTTAGCCAATTGGTATGCTTACATGAATCTAGGTATATATTACTACTCCATTCCATAACCCACAATTCCCAAAATATAGTAGGATATTAATTAAAAAGAGTTTTTGCCATCCGACAACTGACTCTCTAAATAAGTTGGCTGTATGTAAATTCTGAGAAATAATTTAACTGGAGAGTAAAACCCAGGATGATTTTGAATGATTTTTTCAGTGGTAGGGGTTCTGCTATTTTTAATTCTCTTAATTTTTTATGCATATTTTGACTTTAACTAATTTAAAACTTAATAACTTTTTTTTTTTAATGGGAGTAGATAGGCTTTCCAATCGTCCCCCCCCCCGTACTCTTCCCACTTTTCTTGAATAAGAGTAGAGACCCAAACCTTGTTTCATATTTAGGAAGAGGTTCCCGGGCCCTTTCCTCTTTCGAGTCCTTATAAGTGGTGCTGACATTAATCTTATGTTATATGCGTGGATGGGTGGATGGTGACAACGTCTCTTCAATCTGGTAGTACCGAGCTGACAGTTTTGTTTGCTGCTGCCTAGCTGGTAGTTAGGCACACGGATACTTGCTTTGCGTCTAGAGAGGCTGCTCTGATCAACAATCTCATAATTTTAGGGTCCTTGCAATGCCATGTCACACGTGGAAGGGTATCCTAGGAAACACCTCCGGGAGTTTATGTCCTCGATCATCTTCCGCTGGTTAAGGAGCAATCTGTTGAATATACTGACCATCTTTAACTCTACTAAACGCAGTCAGCTATTTACTCTTTCTCTATCATTCCCATTCTTCTCATGACTGTTGTGTACTAGATAGTATTTCTGATAATATAGATAAGGACATCTCTCTATACTCGTTTGCAAATATATGTGTTCGGTGACTTTAATGTCCACCATGCAAGGTGGCTTAATCCCTCTCTCACTGACCTCGCTGGCATCGAAACCCTGAACTTCTCAATTACGTCCCGGTAATCCCGAGGGAAACACTTCTCTTCTCAATCTCTTCATTACCTCTACCACTGACTGTTGTGGATTCCGAGATGAAATTTGATATCCAATGAATGACAAACGCAGGAATGAAATATAACAAATAAATGTATTTACACAATAATACAATTGGTAATACGGTTAGTAAGTCCAGAAACGCGGTTAATAGCAATAATATATAATATATATATATATATATATATATATATATATATATATATATATATATATATATATACACAGTCTGGTAAAATCAGTCTGGAAGTAGGACTTCCTTGAGTCTACGTGCTTGTAACTGTGACTTCTACAAGCGGTTACCTCACACTATTACTCTACCTCCAAATCAATCTCAATCTCTCTACTGACTGACTCTGGGTATTTAACGGCAGCAGTCCAAGTACACACTGGTCGAGTTCACTTGTATGAAAAAGGGGTGGACCCCATAACACTGACTCATGTCAAACTATGCAGCTTTGCCCTCTTGGCAACTCTGATCAAGCAGTCGCGTCTGTAGACATTTCCTTCCGTTTTCCCACCAGCCAAGAAACTCCTACCAACAGAACATCTTTCTCTTATCAACGAGCAGAACGACCTGTCAGTTTCCAGCAGATATCTTTGTCTCTGCTTGTAATGAGCACAAGCACACTCTCAAAAAAGCGAAGTTAATGTTTGCTGATAGAATGGAAAATCATATATCATCTTGCAATTTGGTTTCTAGAGATTATTGGTGTCTCTGCAAGAGTGTATGAACAGTATCAAATCATCAATCCTTCCTCTATTCAATCAATTTGAAGACCTAACATCAGATACAGTAGAGGTAACGGGATCCCAGCCGTCGCCCTAAAAAATATTCTCTCGAACTTGCTCCAGTTCTCTTCAAACTCTACAACAATTTTCTCGCTAATGCCTACTTTCCAGCTTGTTGGAAGTCTTCCTCTGTAGTTCCTGTTCTATCGTCATATTAGTTTTTACTACTTTTCGGCAAAGTATTCGAGGCTCTAATTAATGCTGAATTAGTTTACGTCTACTCCTAATGTGCTAACGGGCATCACTGAGTATGCTTGTGGAGTAATGGATAGCGGCTCGGATTGAGGAATCGAAGAGCCGAGTTCGAATTGCAGTCGAATCCATTACATTCACTTACTTGCTAATACCCTTGTAAAAGGTATGAATCCCCTTCTTCCCTCTCCCCTCCGAGCTATGGGTAAATAGCAGGTCAGACCGGGTTCTATAGCCTTGGATGGCAATTTGTCTACCGCAGAAAGAAATGACAACCTACCACGGGAAAAATTCTGCCTCATCAGTTATGTATCGAAAGATACCTGATCGACTAAGCGTGTATTATGCATGACACTGCTCTTGATAATAACCAGGTATGGGTTAATTAGAAAGACTTTTATTAGTAAAAACTTATTATCTTTAAAATATTCTCGCAATCTAAAAGTATTTTCTGGATTTACATAACCTGCAAGGGTTGATAAACCGTAAAAATATAATAAATCAACTAAACACAACACTTTAGTCTGGGATTATATCGTATTTTAATATTTAGCGAAAAATAATGTTCGTATTCTTCACAAACTCATCTAATTCATGGAAAATTTACTAATTAATTTATGACTATTTAAATAAAAAGTTCTAATAATCTGTGCAAAATACAATGTTTGTCTTAAAATGATTCATGAGGCAATGATGATTCTGAATATCGTTAACCACACAGTGTAGAGATGAACTACAACCGGCAGCAAGACCTTTGATCTGGAGATTGGTGGTTTTGCGGAGCGTAGAACCACGTTTTAATTGCTCTTGTTACCCAATGTCCATGATGACACGAGCTGTTAGCACCTGTTAGGGTCTCATCTATGGGCAAATAGTGTACCTCCCAACAAAAACAGAAGTTGGACGACCATGGCTCTCCACAATTTCCTGTGCTTTGTAGCTCTTAATAAATGTTGTCATTTTTTTCAATATTTTCAATTCCCTAATCTTCCAACCATTTCCACAAGCTCGTTGGGTAGCTTATGAGCTGCTTTTATCTATTCCACTTGCTTTTAATGTCTCTGTGAGTGTCAAAGTTTCTTAGTCATCTTTCCTCATTATGTGTACTAGAAATTTCATCTTTCGGTTTTTGTAGCAATGTGTGTCTTTTTTTGTTTCCATTTTCTCAAAAAAACCTCAACGCTCCTTACATGTTCCGTCCATGGTATTCTCAGCATCCTTCTGTAGAATAAAATTTCTCTTACAAAAGCTCTCTTCTGTATCGTTTCTGAGATTGTCCTGGATTCGCTATCGGAGGACCAATATTAGACAACATAGTTTTACTAGTCTCTAGTTATAGCAATTGATTTAGATCAACTGGATGACGTTTTTGCCTCGAGGTGGAAGAACTACAAAAAATATATTGGCATGCAGTGGCTTCAGATGTTGCATTGATGTCGTTCTCATAACTGTGGTGGATTTTATTGAATATCCTTTCAGGTTTTTTTCCTATTGAAAATGTGTAGAATTCTGTTGAAAATATACTGGTTTTTCTATGAAATATATTATTTTTTGATATTTTTTTTCCTCAATTATCTGTGGCATCCTGTATATCCTAGGGAATACAGAGAACTTTTTTTTCTCGCCGAACAACTTCTCAAAAATCTGTCACCAAAATTTGATGTTTCGTTATATTGAAAGATTCTTTTAGGAAATTGGAACTGATTGAGAACATTCGATCAAGTTCTTTCTGAGCTATTATATCGCGGTAGACATAGCACAAAGATTTCACACCAGCCCGTCAAAGAAATCTGGGTCCAGTGTTATTCTTGAGTCATCCCCGACAGCCGAATGCAGAATTACGTTCCCTCACACCTGCATCCAGTATTGCAGAAGTGCGAACTAGAATAAGGATTGTCTCCCTCTGTAGACATCAAAGGAAAACATAATGACGACAACATTCGCTTGACGATTCCTCGCTGGCTGTATACCTTGGACTCGCCGGGAGCAAATGTTGAAATATTGGAATTAATAAAATGTTAACATATGACAATTCAAGTTTGGTGCTGTCATTTAATCAGCACCCCCACCATTTCATTAATATACGCCATGTCTGAATAAAACTGATTGACGTCATTATTCTTTTATGCAAAGAATTTGCACATTTACGTTAAAATAGAAAGAGCAGAAAGTGCAAGTAAAACTCTATAATAGAATTTGCATTAAGCCCAAATTCAATAATGTATCGCTCACGTGCAACGTACCCACAGCCTGGGAGTGGTACCTTGAATCACAATCAATCGCTAAGCAATGAACACAATAATTTCCTTTCAAAGAAGTTTCCACCCAAAGGTATAAGCGATAATTGACCTCTTCTTCCATCTCTAGCCAAACAATTCATCCAGTCGGAGGAAATCAATTGTTACAAATCAAATGCTGCCGTTTTATAAGATTCTAGTGAAACGATCGTGTGTCGTGAGGGACCTTAATTCTTTCTTCTTCGACTGCCAGAGAATTATGTAGAAGTATTTTTCAATTATCTTATTTTATATGATTGACTGGTGCTCCTGCTTATACATCTACATTTTCTTGATAAAATCCAAAGAATCTGAAATTTTATTGCCCCTGAACTGGCATCTCGCCCTCAGTCACTTTTCCACTGTCGTAATGTAGCTCCCCTGCGCTTTTTCTATAAATACTTTCGTAGTCTGGCCGATATCAATATTTAACGGTCGAAAATGATAGAATGATTATAGTCTCCACTTTTGAAAATTGAAAAGTTCTTGTTTGGTCCACTTGCGGAAATTTAGTTATGGGAGATAATTTACAAACCAGATCTGAAACAATGAACCTGAAGTAAAACGTAGCTTTATTTCATCAGTATCAGTAGTCATGTATATAGCAGAGAAACACTCAATCAGTTATGTGTCATGCGTGATCATAGGTGATCATGTATATTTCGATACATGAATGACGAGACAGATTTATGTATTACTATGTATTTTTACTATAAGAATGTATTTCGTTTTACTTTCATAGTATTTTGTCCCCAGTTTGGGTGTTACCTATTTGCCCATAGTAGGGTCCCTAACAGGTGCTACCACTCCGGGTCAGAATGAACCTGGAAACGACAACAATTTGGAGGTTCTTCCACGCTGCTCAAAACCTCCAGATCAGAGGCCTTACTGACGGAAGTATTTTAAAATTAGGACGTACAGTCAGTCAGTCATGTGCCATGCGTGATATATGCTTAGGCGATCATGTATCTTTCGATACATGACTGACGAGACAGATTTTTCCCGCAGTAGTTTGCCATTTCTTTCTGCCATCCAATGCTATAGAACCCTATCTGCCCTGATATTTTACCCATAGCTGGGGGCAGAAGAGGATTCATACCTTTACCATGGGTATTAGCACGTAAGTGAATGAAATATTGCCTTAAACTCACTGTTTACAGACCAATAATTGGTTTGTCAATCTGAATTCGACAATTAAAACAGTCTGCAGAGAGATACAGAAAAAGAGAGATGAGTGTCGGACAAATATTTTACAATACAGCCGCTCACTCCATATGTTCCCCTCGCTGTGTGGAGGTTTCAATATGGCCACGTGATATCTCTAGATTTTGCACATCAGACAACAAAGTAAGTAAGTTTTATATTTCAGGAACTACTGATGTTGAAATCATGAAAATTTGCCTGGTTATAAGTGTGGTTAATAGTGACAAATTGACAGCATAATTTTATCTTCACTTTAAACTTTTCCTTTGGCTGTCTAGTCAGTAAGACATAGGACCAAATTCGAAGAAGTCTTGATGCTCTTGTCTGCTACAAGCAAAGTATGACTAGAGAATTAATAAAACAATTACATAGAAATAACCCATTAGATTAAGCAAACGACTACGCAACTCGAGGCCTGAAAGTACTGTTTTGACAATAGCAGGGGTTATTAAAAAAATTGTGTATATCTTTTCACATTTTTTGATATCTGCCAAAAATGTGATCCTTGGTAAAAAAAAACAGGAAATTATAGAATTTGAAATATTTAATTCAAACACTATCACAAAAATAATAGGCCCAGAAAATAGCAATCTATCAAAGAAGATATCAAAATGTTCCCAAATCCACCACCAAAAATAGCAAACAGAATAATGTAAATGGACTGATACAACTCAAAGTAAAGGTTCAAATAATTTAGCATCGTCTTCCTATTTGTCCTCGTCTTTTATAGCCAGACTAGACTTGTTACATTCATTGCCCCTACAACCACTGCATGCTGTTAGGCACGTGAGATCGTTAAGAGCAGATGTTTTTTGCTGCAAGAACTCTTGGACAAAATCTGGCATTTACAACGCACAAATTTTAGTATTTCCTCAGGAGCAAGAACTAGATCGGGTAAGAACTGAGGCTAAAGTACCGTTTCTCATTTCCCAACCCCGGCCGCGAGAATCAAGTTGGTAAAAGACCTAATGTCTTCCAATTGTTGAAGATGGACAGGCTGTAAGTTCTTCGTTGATTTTGCGGCATACTCCATATACTCCATGTACCTAAGGGAGTTCAATATATCGCCTGCTTTTCCTCCATACATCTTGACAAAATCTGTGACACCGTGGAAGCATCATGGACAGGAGAAACAGTTGCATCAGCTACCATAGTAACAAGACTTGATATCCTTTGATTTATGAATAAATCTGATTATTTGACATTTCTTATACCCAAATACAGCTGAGGTTGAATCACATCTGCTCCATGCGAGGATGACTGGCAAATGTTGCAAAACGTATAAGTTTGTCTTCGCTGCGATTTCAAGAACATGCGCAGAGCTTCATCCATCTCCAACACTTCTTTCCATCGGAACGCATATAAATATCATCCATGTCTGGGGAAAATTTGAACAGCAAAAGAATAAGGATGCCTGTGTCATCAGCTATTACAGTCACAAACTTATCTTCGGTACCTAGTTTGAGCATTTCAGAAACAATGTCCATGTTTCCGTTTCTCTCACTTTCGACACCCGATGACCGTCTGCTTCCAAGGAACGTCATAACATCTTGACAAACTGATGTTTCTTACAATCCATCTTCGATTTGTCTTTTAGCAGAATTCTAAGCTGATGTTCGCTGATGTTTATGGTCTTTTATGAATGGTTCTGTATAACCATAAAACATTAGGCTTGAAGGCCCGTATTTGGCCATCCCGTAGCTCAGATACTATGTAACCACATCGCTGTACGTCACTGTAGGCAAGCAATTCACACAGTGGAGGAGAGCACGTCCATCTAATAAAAACATCGTGGTGACTGAGATTCAGATATATCAGTGGTCTGATGATGTTTCGCTACTGATTTGCTTGTCTTTCGCATTATGAAATTCTTGAAATTGAAGTAGGAAAAGGAGTGAGTTCGAATCCTTCCAGCAGAACAAACAGCCTTGAAAACAGAGCCTTAGAGCCAATATGAACATTTTGACTGTCACTCTTTACACAACTCAAAAAGCGTAAGCAGTTGAGAACTTCTTTTCCGTGATCTTTCTGAAACGTTTAGGGCGTAAAGCTTCTTCTGGATTGAGACCAGTCTCCTAGACAATATCAAAATTAATTCCAGAAAATTGCATACTGTAAGCCAAGATGATACTGATCGTATATCTGACTGACTTGGGGACTTATGGTTATGCTGAGAGATCCAATTGAATCCACGGGTCAAATCAACAAGATCTCTCTTCCGACGTGCACTCGTCAGCTCTACGTAATGCTCGCTGATTCTGTGGGCAAGACATGTCAATGTTGTCATGGAATCATGTACTTCCGCACAGTTGTGCATGCTATACACCCACATCAATTTCACTGATTCCGTAAACCCTCGTCCCCTAGTTAGAAACCTCTAATTTTTATGTATCTCATCATCACCTGTTCAATAAAGAGGTCAGTTGACAAGCCATCCCAATAATGGTCACTGCGTCGCACAGAATGAAACCCACACTCTGGGAAATGTTGATGCCGATAAAGATGCTGTTCAGGAAATTCTAGTATCCATTGTAGGTACAATTCTTCAATGCTTTCATAATTGAAATGCCCAGTTACGGTAAATAAATTTAGCACCCATCCCACTGCCACAAGATGCAAATCTAAATCCCATGTTCTTTCGGGACTAATAAATACCATAAGCGTGACGATGTACTCAATGTAGGCCAGACATTTTTCTTTGCTGTTCTTGATTTGCGCTTCAGTTCATCCATCAGAGTATTGAGCAATCTTTTGCCAATGTCATCAATACTGATCTCATGCCCTTGGAGTTTATTATACAAATCGTTTATTTCATCCACATCAGACTGTTCTAATTTCTCAGGCAAATAGCCTTGCGCCACATCATGGAAATTATATTGAAACACATCATACGTAATGCTCTCAAGGGTTCCTTCGACATCTAGAAGCTCAGCTTCATTCTCCATGGAGGCAAAGTATTCTTCTATGACGAAACTCCCTCATCTGCCAATGCTACATCAGTTGAGTCCGATAGGTGAGAAGTCAGCATTGGTGTTTGCTCATCAAGGTTGCATGTACGAAGAAGTGTGCTGGTAAAGCTCTTGAGATAGCTTTTACAGAAAGAATGTCAGACACCAGTAACGCTGACAACCTAGCACCATTTTTTTGATACCGGAAGGAGTTTTGTTATAACTCACTGAAACAAGCCTGAACTTAATTTCCTACCTTAGGAGAGATTATGCAAACATATTTATATATAACTTGTAAGTGCATTATGTAAATTAATTACAGATAATAAAATAAAGACCATCTTTCCATTTCTGTTAAGTAAATATATGCTACTAAACATCTCGTAGCCTCCATGGATGTAGTGACCTCCTACATTTTGGCAAATATCCAGACAATAGGAACACAACCGCAATATCTATATTTAGATTTCTGAAACATTTATTGCAGAAAAGCAATGCTCTTAGATCCCTAGCAACACAAAACACATATGTCGGTAGCAGAAATAATACAACATGAAACATTTCATCAGCAGCATTTAAAAAATGTTTAAAAAAATAAACAGGAATTAAACCGAGTTCCATTATTCCTTACCATTCAGTCTGGGTTGTTTAATATTGGTTGTTTATTCTTATTTGTTCCCGCTTGTTTGTTTACTCTTGGTTGACTACTCTTTCTTGTTTACTCTTAGTTGTTTACTCTTGTTATCTACTCTTTTTTGTTTACTCTTGGTTGTCTACTCTTGATTGTTTATTCTTCGTTGTCTTCTCTTTGTTGTTTACTATTGGTTGTTTACTCTTTTGTTGTTTATCTTGGTTGTCTACTCTTGGTTGTTTACTCTTTTGTTGTTTATCTTGGTTGTCTAATCTTGGTTGTTTACTCTTGATTGTCTATTCTTTCTTGTTTACTCTTGGTTGTTTACTCTTGTTGTCAACTCTTTCTTATTTACTCTTGGTTGTCAACGCGTTGTTGTTTACTCTTGGTTGTCTACTCTTGGTTGTCAATTCTTTGTTGTTTTCTCTTGGTTGTCTACTCATTGTTGCCTACTATTTGTCGTTTACTCTTCGTTGTCTACTCCTGGTTGTCTACTCTTTGTTGTTTACTCTTTGTTGTCTACTCTTGGTTGTCATATTTATTACTCCTCAACTTTGTCGCAATATTTATTACTCCTCATCTTTGTCATCATACTTATTACTCCTTATCTTTGTCGCAATATTTATTACTCCTCATCTGTGTCGCCATATTTATTATTCCTCATCTGTGTCGCCATATTTATTGCTCCTCATCTTTGTCACCATATTTATTATCCTCATCTTTGAGGACAATAGTAATGTAAAAATAGTGTACATAATACCTCATCTCAGAAATATAGACAGATACCAAAACATGTCTTCGTAACATTTTATTCCGGTTACTCCTTATATTTACTCTGTATCGACCAGACTATCGTGGTAATTGTTCTGAAGAAGTTTCCTCTATGGCGCTCCTCGATTTTAGGAATTTATGTGCAGTAATAGATTGGCGGAAAAGTCTCATCCTTTTATGATGGAAATGGCTAGATGCAAACGTAAGTTCTATGTGAACAGTTCATTTTCTCGCACTTCGCCTTTCCTAATGTGATTGGGATACAGTATCTTTGCAGGGGCGATTTTTCACGTGTTTCATATTATAGTGGATTAGGCGTGAAAAAAAACCACTCCTATGTCATTGTGGTACAATTTCAGCGAACAGGTGATGAGGGAGTCAAGCAATTCAGTTGAGAAGAGATTAAGGATTATGTGAAAGCTAAGGGCAGCAGTTCATTATCAATAAATCAACCTTTAAACTGTCATACATTCATCATTTATTCAGCTAGTGCATTTGGGTCCCACTGTGGCCTCCACTCCCCTCAATCTCACAACTGCGGTTCATGACGACATTCAAGGCTGAATAGTGGCTTTCTGGTTACTTTTGCGTTGTCAATGTTAAGGTTACCTCGTCGTTCGTCTCAGAAGTTCTAGAGGCAAAGCCTAAAAGGCAGCAGGTGGTTTGAATTTAAAGTTTTCCGTCTCCGAGACTATAGGGCTCAGCCTGCCTTGCTACTTGCCCATTGCTAGAGGGAAGAGATGGTATTTTCCCAGTGGTATTAGCCTGTAAGTGAATGCAATAAACTCGACTGGAATTGGAACTCGGCTCACCGATTCCTCAGATCGAATCACTGTCCAGTACTTTATCTCTCATTAACCAAAAGATATCTAAAATGGCAGATAAATCTGAGTAACATACCTGTAAAAAATGTTGTATGAATCTTAGCAAATATCCCATCGTGACACTAGGTTTAGGCGAACATTATTCATGTGGAACATATCTATAAAAAACGAATGATCATTTCAAAGCCTCTTTGCGTCTTGTAAACCCTTATTAGAATGGAGGCAATAATAGGTATATTAAACTTCGTATATTATTACTCCGGTAAAAGACTTGTTCAAGGATTGTATTAAACTTCGTATATTATTACTCCGGTAAAAGACTTGTTCAAGGATTGTATTAAACTTCGTATATTATTACTCCAGTAAAAGACTTGTTCAAGGATTGTATCAAAGAGCAAATGAGGATAACTGGGCAGACAAATCATGTCATTTCCCTTAAAAATATTATCATCGAATCTTGTTTGTTAAAATTCTAGTGAGCGTTTCGTATAAAAATTACACGAAGAAAACTTCAACCCCGCATAAAAAGACGCTAGACATTTATTGTAAAGAAATATGACCTTAGACATAGTATATAATGGTCATCAAAACTGATCAACGTTTCTGTAATTTAAGATTTTCCCAACAAATGTTTATTCTGCCTATAGAAATTACATTTTCCTATCTTTTGAAAATAGGAATCCGCTGTTCTCTTGTTTTTTTGGGGCTTTTTTGTTGTTTTTTTTGTTGTTTTTTTTGTTGTTTTTTTACGTAAGGTCTGTTCATTTTTGTTGTGTCCAATATGTATCCCTGCTTAGAAATGTAAAAGAAGACAAATTGCTATTAATATTGGTGACTATAATTTTTTCCAGTAAATAAACCATGATTTAAAACTAAGCGTAATATTAATTTCTCCAACATTCTTAAAATATATATTTATTCACATTTAAAGATGCACGGTACGACTATCATATATATATATTATATATATATATATATATAATAACCAAGTATATAATTGGTATATACGGAATGAATTCCAATAACCAATAATTACTATTCCTAAAAGAGTGCTCAATACAAAGTAGAGCAGATATAATTATTATTTATAAAAAAATTATAACATAAGTATGTTATAAAATCACTACAAAATTTTGTTTCAACACCCTCGGTGTCTTATCAAGTAATGATGTTGAAGATAAAATGAAATCTTATTTATTTTATCTTTATAGAAAGAAAAAGTTTATGCTTAACATCAGTAAGTGAGCGTTGAAATGAGAAATGCAGGTTAAGAAGATTTGACACTCACAGGACTAATTGAAGGCAAGAGGAAAATGGTGCACAACCGACCTAACAAGTTTGTGTAAATGGTTGGCAGAATAGGAACGAGCAGAGATAGCAAAAAAAAACTTACTTAGGGCAGCAAACGACAGGAAATTGTGGAGAGACATGGTCACTAACATCCTGAAGAAACATAGTCAATAGAGGAAGAAGGAATGAGTATTATGTTTCTATTCCTTCTAAAAATACTCAACACCAATATTAACTTCACAAAATAATTAGCACGTTAATCGATAAAGTTATTTTTCAATTCAATTCAATGTGTTCATATTTGGGCATGTTTTTGGAATGGATTATGTGTATTTGGTTTATTATTTGAGCTGATATACATACGTACATACATACATATGTACATACATACGTACATATACATACTATATATCTATATCTATCTATCTATCTATCTATCTACTATCTATCTATCTATCTATCTATCTATCTATCTATATATATATATATATATCTATATATATATTAATGTGGATAAATCAAATGACTAGATATTAGCAACCGTGTATACGTGCGTTGTTAGCGGGTATACACAGGTAAGCGAATAAATATTTACTCAATTTAATTTAAGGTTTAAACAAAAGAGTGCTCAATGTGGTTAGACAGAGTTAAGAAGTATATATTAATATATATATATATATTAATATATATGGCTGAATTTCAAATTATATATTATTAATATTCATATATCTTGACAATATTGCTAATATTTGTACTCATAGTTAGTTAATAGATGGTGCGATGGGTTTATATTTTTTTTTAAAATTTCCTACCCACTCGACCACGTATTAACCAGTTCGTTTGTTAATTCAGAAGTTCTTAACCATTTATATGATATTCCAAACCCGTTTTTATTAAGGCCTCCTCCGTTTATTACATACTGGGAACAAAGCTGTTACCCAGTGTAGTCTTACACCAATACAGTTGTGAAAAAAATTATGATCTGACATAACGCGTTTGTCTACATCGTGTGCGTATGTGTATATGTTTTTGACTTTGTATACATTAGATAATGATATGTTGATGTATTAGCATATATATATATATATATATATATATATATATATATATATATATATATATATATATATATATATAAAGAGAACAAACTAAACGAACCATATTTTTATATATATATATATATATATATATATATATATATATATATATATCCAAATAAAGAGAACGAACTGCCAGGTTTAGAATCTACAGTTCTTTAGCATTTCTTTTCTTTAAAAAAAAAGTGCTAGATTCAACGTAGAGCATAATAATGTAATATTTTTAATATATATAATATATTTATATATATATATATATATATATATATATATATATATATATATATATATATATATATATATATATAAAGCATGTTATATAAATAAATATGTTATATATATAAGTGTCACATATATATATATATATATATAATATATATATATATATATATATATATATATATATATATATATATCCAAATAAAGAAAAACGAACCGTCAGGTTGAGAATCTACAGTTCTTTAGAATTTGTTTTTTTTTTTTTTTTAAAGTTCTAGATTCAACGTAGAGCAGAACAATATCATATTTTATATATATATAAATATATGTTTATATATATAAATCATGCTATATATATATATATATATAAATATGTTATATATAATGCGTTATATATATATATATATAAATATGTTATATGAATAATGTTATCCCTATCAGTGTTATGCATATAGGCACGAAGTTCGTCTTTCGTTGCTAATTGATTGACCAACGTCAAAAGAAATATGCGAACATTTTTCCGTTCATAATGAGAGATCTGAATAAAAATAGCTTCGCTTCGAGGGATTTGAAAATCTTTCTCGGTAATCAGCAATCTCAATATGGACACGCAATAAACCACACATTTTCTCGAAAAAAATCTATAAAAGCCAAGCTTTCTTGAACCTATTAGAAGCTGGGGGTTAATTCCAACTACTTCTGAAAAGATTTCTTGAACTATTTTCTGCTTTTTCCTTGCATTTTTCTCCTTCCGTTTCTTTCTTTTTTTTTTTTTTTTTTTGTATTACAGAGATTTGAGTGCTAGATATTTCTGCTTCCATGCAATGCAGATTCTGCTTGTACTTTTTTAGGTAGCCAGCTTCTTTTCGACAGTTATTCTTGACAAAGTACAAGGCCGGAAGCAAGAAATTGTGTTTCGGCTCCAACTTTGAACGTTAGGATTGAAAGATATTGGTTAAATGTTTGGAAAGAGAAAATTAATTTCGGGTTTGAAGTTCAACTTATAATAAAAAGCAGAACTAAATTGAATTTCTAAATTGATTTAACCTATTTTTAGCAGCATCGGCCGATATATTAGGAATATAAAACGAGAAAATTTCAAGTTTATTCTCCGATTTTTATCCTAAATTTTGTTTACTCCAGTTTTGTTGAAATCTATCAAGATGATTCTTTTAAATCGCAATCCTTTCATATAGCAGACAGAAGGTCAGAGGTTCTCAATTATCTTTCGAAACTGACTCGAAAATATGCATGACAAAGCCTGACATATATACAAATCTCACATTAGCCCGGTATAAGATGGATATAATCAAAGACCATGGTATGAGTGTAAACTCAGTCCCTCATTTATGTGTCATGCGTGATACACATGTAGGCGATCATGTCTCTTTCGGTACATAACTGACGAGGCAGATTTTTTTCCTGCAGTAGATTGCCATTTCTTTCTGCAGTAGACCAGTTGCCATCCAAGGCTATAGAACCAAATCTGTCCTGCTAGTTACCCATAGCTAGGGGGAGAAGAGGATTCATACCTTTCCCAAGGGTATTAGCACGTAAGTAAACGTAATGGATTCGATTGGAAATCGAACTCGGCTCTCTGATTCCTCAATTTCTCCACCATTACACCATGCAGAATTTAGAAAGGGGCTTAAAACAAGGATGTTTTTTCTTACCAGGTTTATTTAACCTTTACTTTGAAGCAATCGTGAGACATTTGGAAGTTCTAACAATTTTGAAAAATAGCTTTCTCACAGCATTGCAAACGGTGAGCTAGACTGCATAATTTATTGTCACCATTTTTTTTTTTTTGTTTACAAAGCCTTGGTATGACGATAAACTACATCCAGCAGCAAGACCTCTGATCGCAAGATTGGAAGTTTTGAGGAACGTGGAAACACCTCTTAATTGCTGCTGTTTCTAGGTCCAATCTGATCCAGGGTGGCAGCACCTGTTAGGGTCCCAGATATATGGACAAATAGTTAACCCAAAAAATGGCTTCAAAATTCTATGAAAGTATAAAATTAGATTTTTCTAGTAAAAATACCAGAAATTAAAAAAAAAAAAATATTAACAAGAACACATTTGACTCTCCACAAAAATGCGTCAATGAAACCTGATCTTCAAACTGATTTCTTTCACAGGATGCATATTCTATTCATACGAACCTATCCCACAAAATCTTGTTGGCATTAAATAACCCTTTGAAGTTGATATGTCGTAAAACAAAATCAACCGGAAACCAAAGGGAAATCCAACTCTACAAATAGTTGTGTATTCTTTCGAGACAAGATGAAGCTGAACTGGAAGCGTTCATTAGAAACGTTGATTTGGAACTAAATCCTAGTAAGCTAAGTGCATTGAAAAGACGAATGCAAGCAGAACCTATCTGACGCTTTATTCAACTTAGAAAAAAATTTGACCGAGCTGGACTTATTTAAATATAGAATGCATATAAGGGCGGGGGGGGATAATCCATACCACAATTTCCTCCGCTGGTTATGTGGAGAGGGAAAAGTCTGTTAACTGACCCAGTCCCAAAGTGGTCCATTGCTCAGCAGCTGTGTTATGGTCATGGTCGACGTTGAACTTTTGGGGTCTCATGCAATGTTCCATGTTGATTCTAAGTTAAATAAATTGCAGTAAAAAAAACGAACGCAGGTGTAATTTATCTGAAGCTTTATTGAACTTAAAATGGAATGTGTCAGGTCTGGACTCAAGGGGAGATAATATATATCATACTAAGATTAATAGATATATCAAATAAAAAAGATAAACGTTTTATTTTTTAATTTTATTTAAGAAAAAACATTTTATTCTTTCGGTTACGTATAAACCCACCATCAACAAAGCGTCATTTATGCATTATACAGTGTTATGATTATGTCCTCTGATAATAAGTCGTAGTCGAGCTTCAATTTTTTTAGCATCGACTTATTCTATAGGTTAAAAAAATTCAGTGAGAAAATGTAACTATCTTACTATTCTTCATAGTTTTGTTTATTTTCCCGCCATCCGCAAAAAGTTAAATACAATTTCAATCGCTATCTACTGCCCTCCTGATTATTCTTTCCGCTTCTTGCTTATTATTAATGTTTCTGTTCTGAATTCTTCCACACACTATAACCCTTTGTATTCTTATTGACTTAACTGTCTCGTATCACCGATTAAAAAAGTTTTCCAAGTAGATTCAGGTTCGGTAAAATCTGTCGAAATACATGCGCTCAAGTCCAATATTCCTCTTCACTCTGACCTTTGTATATACATACACGTTTCTTTTTTGCCTAAAATGCTTGTTTTCTTTGCCCAGCGAAGTATTTCAATCGTAACGTTTCACATTGTATACTTTTCCTAATCTTCACATTCCTCCATTGAAAGAGTTCGAAAGCATTTACGCGTCCTCGTAGGTGATGAATTATTACTACCCTATAACACTGACATACTCAATATTTCTAGCCTCTTGCCATTCTATCGCTATTTTCATAGCAGATGCTGAGTCGATATAGATCCCAAAGTTCCACCGGTCGTACCTTCAGCTTTATCAACCGCCATGTCATCTACACTGGGTCGAGCCATCCTCTATTCTTTCGTATTCCAATAGTAAGGAAGAAGTTCCACTCGGAGAGCTTCTTTCTCTGAACTTTTACTTTATAAAATTGAATTGAATTGAAATCAGTCGGTTTCCATATTTTTCAAGAGTTATTTGTTTTTATGTATAAATATAAGCATTATTAATTAATTACTTTTGTTCAGTAAATTAGTGCTCTTTTATGGTTTTAGGGTGGTCAATTTTTCTAGAAGTCAAATATTACATCTTTCGCCTTTACAACTGTAAGACTTAGCTCCAGCCAATATTTCCCACGTAATTTTTGGTAGTGTTCCACCTTCTTTTACTTGCCAGTAATATATTTAAAGCGAGTGGTATTATTTTTCTGTTTATCATTGCTAAAATTTAGTTAATGGTTATAAAATGCAATTTTCGATTGCAACAAAAGCAAAATTTACTTACTTTATCAGATGATATGTTACTTTTATAAACAATATTCTTTCTAAAACATTGAACGTTTATAGGAACATTTCATATTATTTCCGCAGTTATATATATATTTTTCTACTCTTCTTCGTTATAGTTTGTTTGCAAGTTATATAATTATTCATTTATGAATTGTTACGTTGGGATATAGATTTATCGATATTCTAATAGAGCTATAGCAGAACTTTATGGAATTTTGTGAAAAATCTTATTTAATTTTGTAGACTTTTTAAATAAGCTAATAAATAAATATTTTAAAAAACTGCTGCATCCCCACCAAAATGTTTAACACTTCAATTTATTGACACTAATCTCGATGACATACATAAGTATATCTATCTATCTATCTATCTATCTATCTTTGACTTAAAAATCCCAACATTGTGATATCCATCCAATAATTTCTGTTAATTCTCATCACTTATAATCAGTTTTTTATTAATTTGATTGGATCGTGAACATTTCAACAAATATAACACACACGTATATCTTGAATTTAATCTGAAGTAATTTTTTTTTCTGTTTATATTTGGTTTGCAGGTCTGAAAGATAGAAGTCTATTTTTATAGCTTTCATGAAATAAGGATTAATACCTACGGTATTTTAATTGGTTGATATTTTTAATATATATATATATATATATATATATATATATATATATAATATATTTTATGTTTAATATTCTTTTTATAGATATAAATACTTAAGTAAATGCCCTGTTTATAATAAACAGTATTAAACAACATTTACGGTCTTATAAACAGAGCATTTACTTAAATATTTGTATCTATAAAAAGAATGTTAAACATAAATATGTCTTAAAATAATTGTAGGACTTTGTCCATTTCATAACACACACACACATATATATATATATATTCATTGACCGACGAATCAGTACTGTGTTTGGTTGATATTTATGAAATATTTCTCTCAGGAAATACGATTCCCACGCCCACTAACTGTTATCGCTCTTTCTTATATTGAAGGTAGTTTTCTCACTTAAACTATACTTGAATTTGTATGAATTCTCGATATACTGATTATATATATATATATATATATATATATATATATATATATATATATATATATGTGTGTGTGTGTGTGTGTGTGTGTGTGTGTGTGGCTAATAGAATAACTGAAAGCGGTAGGAGACATAGAAAATTTGCACAGTTTTTACCCACTTTATATCCAGAAAACACAAAGGAAAATGGAATAAAAAAGCTTAATCGCAGTCGTCTTTAAAGAAATATGTATAAAGGAATGGTTGGTTTCTTTATATATATATATATATATATATATATATATATATATATATATATATATATATGTAGTGGGGTATAATAGACTCTCCCGTTAGTTTCGACGTATGAGGTTCTGAAAACTTGACCAGTTGATACATTTATGAATTTTTGTGCGATAATCTCAAATGACACTTAAACCCCCCTAGCGATTTACAAATGAGGCCGCATAAGGAGCAAGGTGAGGATTCTGGGATGAGATCACTGTTAGATTAGCTGACCTTTTAGATCTTGCTCACACTTCTTGAAGACGATTCAGACGAGCAGATAGAAAAATTGTTGAGTCCACTAAAACACGTTGATCTCCATTTTAATCGCTCCAAGGCTAAAAGCTCAAGGGTATTATGAGATACTGACAGCAGACATGTTTCTCTTCAGCTTGTCTTTGTTTCTTAGCCATGGGCTTCCTATATTCCTGATCTAACTGGCTGTACATTAGTTCCTTGGGTATCCTGTCATCAGGCATTCTCAATACATGAACAGACTGTATGAGAAAAGTCTATATTCCTCCAATATTAGACCTATTAAACAGGTCTACATTATATGTCCTATCTTGAAGGTTAACTCCACAGATGGCACGCAGACAGCTTTTATGGAAAACATCTAGCTGGCGTATATGGTAAATTTATGGAGTCCACGACTCTGAGCCGTACAAAAGTATAGCAAGGACAACACCTCTCTAAACCCGAATGTTCTTATCCATTCGAATACCCTTCTCATTCCACAAGTGATGCTGAAGTTTGCCGAAAGCACTGGTAGCCTTAGCAATCCAATGCATGATTTCATCATCTAAAGTTCCACTGTAGTTGACTTTGCTACAAAGATCGATGAAAGACTTTACATAGTTCAGGGCTTTGTCTTCTACTTTTAATGGTCTCTCTGGGAATTTGTAGACTGGTGTTTTTTGTTTCTCGCCACAGAATTGCTTCGGAGTAGGACAAGGTTGGTGAACAACTTCAGTTTTATTTATGCTAAGTGTAAGACCAAATGCTTTACATACAGCAGAGAAACGATTTATTAGATTTTGGGCCTCCTCAAAGAATGTCGCCACAAGAGCAGCATCATCAGCAAACCACAAACCACGAACAATTTGTGTACGAAGGTGGGTCTTGGCTTTGAGTATTTGAATATATATATATATTTCAAAATTATACTTCGAGAAACTTTTGTAACGAAAGCCAAAACATCGTGCTGCAGTAATCAAGGCTGGAGGAGGATATTTTGATGAAAGCAACATTTAATCATAAATGCTTTCTTTCGTTTTTCATAATAAAATTTCTAATAAACATTCATGTCTCACTTTTGTAACATGCATATTAATTATCTTCTATTCAATATATAAAACAACTACATTTGGGGCCAATTTAAAAAAAAAAATTAATTGGCTTTCCTCAAACTTTTGAACTATAGTATATATATATATATACATATATATATATATATATATATATATATATATATATATATATATATATATATATATATATATATAGCGATTGTGTATAAATACTATATGGAATATTTCTCTTTTTTTCTCGTGTATCGTTCGATGAAACTACATCATTTTTTTCTTTCGTTTTTTTTTTTTTGCATTTCTATCGAAAAAAAAAACATTTTTTTTCTCAAAATGTATAATTTAGTTTCCAAGCTTGACTTTCTTCTTCCTCTTGGCATTTTGAATTCAATGTCTGAAGCGGCAAGACTAGAATCGATTAAATATTACGCATACATCTAACATTCAAATTGTGTTAGCAAACCATGTCATAATCAGTTAACTGACAAAACAAGATACAGATAAACATATGAAAAAGAAAGAAAATACAAATAACTTTCTACTTTTTTTTTTTAAATTGCTTTCTATTTTCCCAGCATCAAATTTTTGAGTCCATTAAAAATATGGCGGAAGAATTGTAAAGCAGTCTGCAAAAATTGGGGTCTTTGTGTTGCAGAACGTCAGATCCTGATGGCGTTTTAAACGCAATAGCAGGACTCCACCTGCTGTTCCATAGCGATTAGAGAAGAAATATGAGGCGAGATCATGGCGAACCGACATTAGCGAGCAAGAGAGTGACGTCATATCAAATTATGTTTTTTTTTTCTTTTTCCATAAGCGATCAAATTTCTTCGAGTACCAGCAACACTTGCTTTTTTTTTATTGAGTCGATTCATTTCAGTGAGATTGGCTTTTTTTAATTATATTATATCAATGCAGGCAAAAATATGATTCAACCTATCTTCCTATTATATTGGTTTGGTGCATAATTATCAGGCGTTTTGTAGACTAGTTATTTGTTAATAAAAATTGCTATTTTGTTTACTTTTTAAATAAAAAAAAAAATTTATTTTCAGGTTATAAACGTCCGTGTTGATAATCATACTCATTAAAAAAATTATACTTCTATTTTGTAATAAATATTGTTTAAAAACGTCTGATAATTATGCACCAAACCTTTATATATCGTGATTTTCCAAATGTAGCTCAGATGTGGCCCAAGGCTGAAAGCATGGGACACCCAATGAGGATCGAACTCACTACATATACATATATATCAGACGGATACATATATATATATATATATATATGTGTGTGTGTGTGTGTGAGGCGATAAAGTTTGTTTCATATATGCAATCGTCAGGCCTGACGATTGCATATAGCATGCAACAGACTGTATGCTAAGTGTTGACTTCTATGTTCACTTTATATTTACACACGCTCTATCTCTGATACTGAGGACTTTATCCCATAAATATAGCACACCTTAAGACTATATTTCTTCCCATATATATATATGTATATATATATATATATATATATATATATATATATATATATATATATATATATATATATATCCGTCTGATGATTCTTTAACCGTATGAAACACCGGGTGGAGGATTTTTCATATTATCGCATAAAAAATAGTATTATAATTTTTAAGGTCGGCCGACTTTGGCATTGAACCTTCAGTTTATTTTATATTCTAAAAGGGTTAACTTATATTTTACTTTTTGTCTGTACAAAATATTTCTAAAGATTTAATGGGATAATTTTTCCACCGACATTTTTATTACTTCAAACGTTATTATACTGGAAACTTCGCCTTTGAAATAGACGCCACATTTTCATTTATTATACTGTGAATTACGTCTATCGAGCTGCGCATTCGAGAAATCTTAGTAAATAAAAGGTGCCCTCTGGCAGAGATCGAATTTGTGTCCTCCTTTGTAGAGGAAACCGCCCTCTGATCCGGCGTAATTTACGGCGCGACCATGAAAATAAGCAAGGATCTATTGTCTTTTTTTAAAGGAAAGCAAATCCTCTTCACTCAGATTAGTTTTCTCGAAGGCTAATATCTGCTCAATTTTTGTGTCTGAAACATAAACAAAAATTTTCTGTTTAATAAGTAAATATGGGCCTATATTTCAAATAAGAAGTGTTCACTTTAATACAATATAGAAAGCATGGTGTTATTCCATCTCATATCAACCAACCGGTGAACGTACCAGAGTGTTGTAGAGTAGTTTTCACAGTGGAGGCTTGTATTTCGCTAAGTCGGTCCTAAAAGGGTCCGACGAACAAAACGTTAGGAACTTGAAAATAATAGTTAATGACGCAGCAATCTGGTTGGGGTGGTTGATACTTCAATGTCCGACATCGACTGACTCACTCAACTCCACTGAGACCAACTTGCGACCGCTACTACTACTACTACTTATTGTGTGTGGGAGAGTCTATTACAATAGAATAGGTAATGTTCTGGTATAACACAGAGACATCTGGGAATATTCACATGTGTATCTTAATGAAAATGATTGATAAATCCCAAATATTAGATCTGTCACTTTAATAGATTTAAAATCAGAGCATCTTGAATTTTCACTGCATATGTTGCGTTTTGCTAAATAAAGATTTAAATGAAATTCTAACATAAATAACTCCAAAGTTATTGTATGCAAATACTGAAAACTTGGTGACAATAATTACTGTTTACTGTAGATTACAAAAATATAAGCAGCTTAGATATGTCATATGCACTTTCATAAGGACATAAAAATTGCCAAAATCAAACAGAAGCTGTCCAACGTGTCAGATACAGCATCCAAATTAGTTATTTTTTATTTATGACAAAAGATATTGCTATGCAATAAACATATTCATTACTATTATAGGAAAGCAAATATTAATATTCGAAATTTTGTCGCGTCTTTAACATCTTTACATATATAAAACTTTGTCGGATGATCTTATAGAGGCGCATATATATAACACTCAGAGACGACAGGCTGTTTCATACTGACGCATTCGTCAGGCGACCTGGCAATTGCGTCCAGCATGAAACAGCCTGTCGCCTCTGAGTCTTGACTTCAATGTTCACTTTTATATTTATATTTATATGCACTCTATGTGTGATATTGAGCACTTTATCCCATAAATATAGCACACCTTAAAACTATATTTCATATATATATATATATATATATATATATATATATATATATATATATATCTATCTATCTATCTATCTATCTATCTATCTATATATATATATATATATATATATATATATATATATATATATACATATATATATATGTGTGTCTCTGTGTGTGTATTAGATTTTCAAACGACATTATTTCTTATTATAAAAGTTTTTTAGTGGTTAAAAGTATTTGAGCTTCTTTAACAGTGAAATTAATACTAGATTCAGATTATCTCGACAGGAATCGAACCTGTATTACTTGTTAGCATAAAACCTACAGTTATATATATAGCCATTTCAAATGTAAGATTATGAAACGTTGTCACAAATCTTCAGTTCATAATGTCTAAGTACTAAACAGTAAACTTCATGGGAACAATTACTATGAAAATATTTATAGTAAAAGTTACGTAATGTCAATGGGAAAGGGACTGAATACGAAATATATTTTGACGAGGAAAAATTGTCTCGCATGACACGATGTGCTAACTTTCCCCGAAGCAGACCTAGCAATTGATTCATTATATTTTTCTACTTACTGTCAGTAGAAAATGTTATCTCGAGGAGTTTCAAAGGATCACTTTGATGGAATACGAAAACATAGAAGTTTTAATAACGTGGGTAGTTATGTCACATTGCGATTAAAGAACTCTAAATGAATGTTACCCCGAGGATCATATCACACCCATATCATTACCATTCTTTCATTCCTGCAGCAGTAAACATTATTGTATTTGTCACCTGTTATGATATATCTATTGAATTTTAGTTACGTTAATTCATTCGTCATACAGCTGTTTTCTCAAAAACAGTCATTATTTATCGCCCAAACTAATGCAGCATATTTATAAATTTATATTTATATATTATAAATTTATAATTGTATTTATAATTTATACAAACCCAATTATTCAAAGTTACTTGTATCGATACTTGTGTTGATATTATTTGAACTGATTATAGTAAGCATGATCTCCCTCTGAGCCGTCCTGTATATCACGATAAACTACATCCCGTAGCAAGTCCTCTGCTTCGGAGATTTTGAGGAGCCTGGAAACACCTCTTAATTGCTGTTGTTCCCAGGTCCACCCTGACTCAGGGTGGTAGCAACTGTTAGGATCCCAGCTATGAGAAAATAGTTAACCCCCAAACTGGTTTTAAAACTCTTTGAAAACATATAAATAGATTTTTATAATAAAAAAATTCAGCAATACATTTTGGTAAAAAAATATTATCATCTGTACACTTTTGAAAAAATATTAGCAGCAAATATTTAAAATAAAAATTATTATTACTAGTAATACATTTGACTCTAGATAAAAACTCTCTTCTGTAAAATACGTCAATGAAACCTGATCTACAAAAGATACATATTCTATTCATAGAAACGTATCTTAAAAACCTTGTTTGCATTAAATAACCCATTCATTGATATCTCGTAAAACAAAATATACCAAACCGTTTTTGGCGGCGAAATTTCAAAATTTTAATATTTTTCGTTTTCCATTTTTCTTTTCTATCGCTATCCTGTGGCAAAAATCTGAATAGACGGTCTTTGAAGCCACATCAGCAAGAATAACGCATTTGTACTTATATATTTTAATATTGTTTATTATAACACTCTTATTATAATTCTCTTTGTTACTGGCTTCTTTAGCGCGTACGTTATATGGACAATTACGTCTGGATTGTGATGAAAGATAGAAATGACATCTCAGAGACGCTTCGTGGTTTCCATGAAAAGATAAAAAGAAAGAAATAGGCGATAATGCTATCGTGTGTTTGACGTCTGTTTCAGAGAAGTCTGAAAAGCTGTCAATATTAATTTTTTTTTCTTTTGAACCCTCTCACTTTTGTAAATAATCATCTGTCTTCATACTGTAATAAATATTAATATTGATTGTAATATTTGGTTAAAGTTGTTAAGCTTATATATTTAATGATGCAATAGGAGAACTTCTACGGATATTTTATAGACATGGAGCTCGTAATGAACTTATTCACTCATTAAATTCTAAAACATCAGAAAATTAATTTAAAAAAAAAAGTTCAATTTTCGCGGGTATTTCTAGTACACATAATTTTAATATACACTATAACAGAATTCACTCAGATAAATAAATTTAATGAAAAAATCTTAAAACTAAGTAGACTATTTGCAAACGCAAAATGGCCACTGAACTCGGCTGTGTACTTGTTAGAAGGTAGATCAGAACAAGTCTGCTGGCGAAATGTATATGAATCAACGGTCGACCTGCCTTGATGATATCGCTCTTGGCAAGACGGGTAAGTATATTGTGGGTTTCCTAATCGATAAAAGGGTGGATTTGAAAAGAGGTGGGGTAAGTGCAGTCACCGAGTTTATGGTATGTGGTGGGTATATGATCAATACTTACCTGGACAAGTGAGCGGCTGAACAGAAATCGATATCCTGGCAGTGTAGGATTAGCTATGTGTGGGAGAGAATCGGTGTCACGCTAGGCTGATGGTTCACACATCAACCCGGTAAATATATCTTCTAGGACAGGTGATATGCCGTAGTTGCAGGTGCATTGTGCAGTTAGAATAGACAAATGAGTCGAGTGCGATTAAAAGTGGCAGATAGACTGGAAAATGGTAAGGGAAGTGAGGAATATAGATTGAAAAAAAAGAAAGCTTCGCAAGTAATCTTAACAAAAAGATGCATGGTTAACTGTTTACAGAATATATTAAGTATGAATGAATGGAATAAAGTAAGAATGAGCGAATAGAAAACATAATGTTAGAATAGAACGGAATGAGAATTAGAATAGGAGAATGTACATGTAAAAGAACGAAATGAAAATGAGTAAACGAAAGAACGAAATGAAAATTAGAATAAACGAATGAATGTGTAAAAGAATGTGATGAAAATAAGAATAAAAGGAATGAACGGTAAGATTATTACAATAAAAGTAAGAATGGAATAACAATTAGAATAAGCGAATCGACCGAATGAAAAATAGAATAAATGAATAAACTAAATGCAAATTAGAATAAGTGAATGAAAGTGTAAAAGGACCAAATGAAAATTAAAATAAACGAAAGAACATAATAAAAATTAGAATAAGAAAAGAACGGAATCAAAATTAGAATTAAGCGAAAGCATAGAATGAAACTTAGGATAAACCAATGACCGGACTGAAAATTAGAATAAGCAAATGAACGTGGAAAATGACCGAATGAAAATTAAAACATTCGAAAGAATGTAATAAAAATTAGAATAAAAAAAAACGGAATGAAAATTAGAATAATCTAAAGAACGGAATCAAAATTAGATTAAACGAATGAATGGAATTAAAATTAGAATAAAACAAAAGAAGATAATGAAAATTTGAATAAACGAATGGCCAGAATTTAAATTAGAATAAATGAATGAACGTGCAAAAATAAAGCATAAGAACGTGAGATTTTTAAAATTAAACACAAAAAAAAGAAGGAATAAAATTTTTTAAAATAATGTTTAGATGAAAAAAATAAATAAATAAATTAGAAATAAAGAAGAAATAAAGAGAAAGAAGGAAAGAAAAAGAACAAAATAAACGAAAATGAAAAAACATGAAAATGATAGAAATTAATAACAAAAAATAAAAGTCAACATAAAAAAAAGAAAAAGTAAATTAAATAAAACGAACGAAAGATTGAAGAATGAATAAAGTAAAGAAAGAAAAATGAAAAGATGGAAGAAAAAGAAAAAAGGGAAATAAAGAAGAAAGTTAATAAAAATGAAAGAAATAAAGAAGGTTGAAAGGAAAAATAATAACTTAAGTATATCGGGTTGAAAAACGTTGAGATGGATTTTTCAAATTGAAAAATATATATATATAAAAGATGATAAGTTTTCACACACACGGTATATATATATATATATATATATATATATATATATATATATATATATATATATATATATATATGGACAGAGGAAGAGAGAGGGGACAGACAGATAGAGATAGATAGAGAGAGAGAGAGAGAGAGAGAGAAAGAAATAGAGAGATATAGATAGATAGTAGACTGAGTGTGTGTGTAATAGTTCTCCACGGCCTATATCATTAAATTTGTCGACTATATATATGTATTTTTAAAAATCGGTTTCACCCCTATGTAAGGCAGTAATGCCACTAAGGCACAAGTGTTTACTGGGAGAATTAGGGACAGAAACATTAATAATGAGCAGAAATAGAAAATAGTAATCGGGAGGACAGTAGACAGCGATTGGCATTGAATTTAATTTTTTGCACATTAAAGTTCGCTAGAAAGCATGAAGCCCGAAGATTAAAGTAATACACCCTCCAATAGGCTCTTTAATGACGTAGTCGACATTTACTTTGCAGTGGACTCTTTGGTCTCTACGTAGTTAAATCAGTTGGCGACCTCGTTGAAATAGAATGTTACGTGATGTTTTAGAATCAATAAAATCCCATAATTATTTAAGGTAAACACAAAATTATTGGTTTAGTTTAATATTCAGCATGTAGCGATCGTAAACACGTAGAGCAATTTAAAGTTTGCATTAGTTTCTATGTGCAATGCAATTGCAAAATTATTTTGAATATTTTCATTTTCTGAAGGCATCGGTAAACGAGTGAAAAATATAAAGAACGGGATAGCTAAGAAAAATTAGAAACACAAAAATAAATTGATTGATAGAAAGAAATTAAAATGCTGGAAAAGGGATTAATGCTGAAAATAAAAGAAAAATTCAAATATCTATAAAGGTAAGTCTGTCCAGAAAAAACAAACAAACTGATGATAAAGAGAGAAATAGTAAAGCGAATGCTAATAGCAAGACAATAAACTAGCCGTGCGTGATAAATTTAGAGAGAACAAATTTTAGATCTGGGGAAAAGAACAAAATGAATCAGTAATAATTCAAAATAAAAAGAATATCTAAAAAAAAAGTGTAAGGTGATTCAAAGACAGATGGAATAAAATTCAATTAAATGACCGAAAACAAAGACAATCGATGCGATTTGGAAGGAAAAGAAATTTTAAAAAATTAATGACTAAGAAGACATGAAAACAAACAAAGCAAACAGGCAGACAAGAATAAATTTAATTTGAAATTGAACAAAAAATTTTAAAAAATAGGGAAAAAAGAAAATGAATGAATGGCTAAATGAGACGTCGAAAGAATGATTGAATCATGAATAATTATTAGAATTGAATTCGTGAAAAGAATCGAAGGACTTATAGGAAATGGGAGAGAAAAACGGAGGGAAAATGACATAACTAATAAAAGAGTAAAGGTGAGAAAAGAACGAAAATCCGCATGAATATATTTGAAGAAATGCTCTATATCATGTATAAAAGAAAGAAAGAAAGAAAGAAAGAAAGAAAGAAAGAAAGAAAGAAAGAGGAAAAGAGAAATGAAAGAAAGTCGGAACTAACGAAAGAAAGAAAGAAAGAAAGAAAGAAAGTCGGAACCAAAGAAAGAAAGAGAAATGAAAGAAAGTCGGAGCCAAAGAAAGAAAGAAAGAAAGAAAGAAAGAAAGAAAGAAAGAAAGAAAGAAAGAAAGAAAAATAAAGAAAGTGGAAAGGAGAAATGAAAGAAAGACGGAACCAACGAAAGAAAGAAAATGTATCGATCGGAAAAATGTGAGGAAATAGCAGAAAGAAAGAGAAAGGAAAGAAAAAACTGAATAACGAAGAAAAGAAAGAAAGAATGAACCAAAGAAAGAACGAAAGAAAGGATGATAGCAAGAACGATAGAAAGAAAGAAAGAAAGAATGAAACAATGAAGAAAGAAAAAAGAAAAAACAAATCGACGAAAAGAAAAAGAAAAAAAGAATATAATCTGATCTGAAAATAATGAGAAAACAGAAGAAAGAAATTAAGAAAAAGAAAAGAACAAACCAACCAAACAAAAAAGGCTAGAAAGAAAAATAGAAAAAAAAGAAAGAGAAAAAGGAAAAAGAAAGAAAGAACGAACCAACGAAATAAAGAAAATGATCTGATCTGAAAAAAATGTGAGAAAATAGAAGAAATAGAAAAAGAAAAAAGAAATGAAATAGAAAAGAAAGAAAGAACAACTAATGAACGAACGAACAAAAGAAAAAAAAAACAGAAGAAAGAAAGAAAGAAAGAAAGAATGATACTCATTCAGTACAAAAGTGTTCATTTGTGTGTCAATGGATGGCATTTTTTTTAAATAACCAAAGACAAAAATAACCACAATAGCCTAGTGAATTAAACCGTTGGTTCGAAAATTTCGTCATAAAAATTGTGATCTCAATCCCAGAGACAGTAGTGCAGTTTCAGTAACGAAATAACTGAACCGTACTAAATTAAGTCTAGATCAGATATCACTAAACATGGTAAGAAGAACTGGAACAATCTACCCTCTTAGGTTTCATAAAGTTCAAAATTCCCTGAAAGTTATCCGGATCATAAAGCACCTGATGAAGGCCGGTGGTCACAACGGTAGAAACGTTGACATAATAACAATCAAAAAATTTAGAAGACTGCTTGTAAATTCACTCAGAAATAACAAAAGGTTACGCCAAAAAGAGAAATTTCAATAAAACGTTAAAAACAAACAAAAAAAACAGAGCAGCAAAAAAGTGAGGTAAAGCGTTGAGTTCATTCAGTGCTGATCGAACATATATATCGAATCGATCATATACCATTTCATATGAGGTTTATACACTAGCTGAAAAGTGGCGTCTGAGCTCCTTGATTTCGATTTGTGATCCGAGGGCGCGCCCATGAAATGCGCAGAGGTGATTAAATATTAAGTCAAAAATCTCTCTGAGTATTAAAAATACAGGAGGACCGGTGGAGTAATGCATAGCGATTCGAATTAAGGAATACAAGTTCGAATTCCAATGGAATCCATTGCATTCCCTTATGTGATAATACCCCTGGTAATTGTATGAATCCTCTTCTTCTCCCCCCAGTTATAGGTAAATAGCAGGAAAGATTGGGTTCTATAGACTTGGGTGGCAAATGGTCTCGGAGAAATACAACTCTAAATTCAAAGCCTGATTCTCAAGGTTGGGTGTTGTGCAGTAGGCTAACAACCTTCTCACTTAAATTATCTTGTTACAGAAACCGTATGGATTGCAGCACAGATTGAGTAATCGGAGAGTCGAGTTCGAATTCCAGTCGAATCCATTACATTCACTTACGTGCTAATACTCTTGGCAAAGGTATGAATCCTCTTCAAAAAGAAATGGGACAAACACAAATCAAACTTTTAGCACTTTCGCAAAGGTCGTGCAATAAATATAAAACCACTGAAATGAATGAGCAGAAGTGGCTTAGTTTCTTTTCGTCAAAAGGATGCAATGCGCCACTTGTAAGCATCCAATGCGCCACTTATGGCGCATGCGCCATAGGTTGGCCATCCTTGGTCTAAACTATAAGCAATATGTAAGTGTTTCTTTAATTTAATGGTTGCCAAACTGTGTGGCGCGCCTCATAGGCGCTCCCGGAGGGGATAGCAGATTAGGCGGAATGATTTCAAGACAATCAAAGATTTAGAAACTGTTTAAAAAATTTATATACCAAAAATACATATGATTTCAAAATATAAAATATTATTATGCATTAAATATAATTGCATACATGACTCTTAGTACAAATAGTTATAAATAATTATTGACCTATTTTATTATTGTGATATTTTTGCATTATATCAAGTATTAAGAATATAGTAACAAGGGTCCAAAAATTGGAGGAGAGAGTTATCAATGATAATGTTTTGACTTCGAATCCGCGGTTATCTCCCTTTAAGCCCTCACTCTGGAACTCTCCCCCTAGCTATGGGTAAATAGCAGGACAGACCGGGTTCTTTAACCTTGGATGGTTACTGCCCTACCTACGGCGGGAAAAATCTGCTTCGTCAGTCATGTATCGAAAGATACCTGATCGCCTAAGCGTGTATCACGCAGGGCACATAACTGACTGCCAGAAACCGCAGCGATATCTTGCGGCTCTATGTTTCTCAAGGAATTTAAATGCATAATTTATATTGAAAATACGTGACAGCAAATTAAAAGAAGTGGTAGAAATATTGGAGACAATACGAAATAAACTGTATATTGATATTTCTCAGAATGGAAGACATTTAAGTAAAAACAACCTGTGTTGATTTATTTGTTACTTTGTGTGTGACATTTGTTTTACTGTTGATCTGTGCAACTATAACTTGCTACTGTTTTCTTCATTTTTTGCTTCATCATTTTGAAGTTTTCTGATTCCACTTTAGACCCATTTTCCCACTGTAGATTTTGAGTGTTCTATTTGACAGTAGGTGCGACGCTGAGATCCAAAGACGGATTGTGATCGAGTACTCTAAGACAGGAGGATTTCTTTGGTGACAAACAAAAGAGTACTGAGCTGCTAAGTGGCATCTGTCTTCCTGTACGGTAGCGAATACTGGACGGTCTCCTCAAAGATGAAAAAGTGACTCAAGGCAACGGAGATGTGGTTCTACAAAAGGATGCTAAGAATATCATGAAGCGAGCGTGTGAGCAACGATGAGGTCTTGGAGAGGATGCAAACAAGGAGGAAACTTATAAGGAAGAGTCAGATGGAATTTCTGTCGACACGTAATGCAAAAGTAGGGCCTGGAGAATTTGATAGTCGCAGGTCGAATAGAGGGAAAGAGAGACAGGGGAAAGCAACGCATGACATACCTAGCAGGCTTAAGCAAGTGGATGGCAGAATTTGGTCTAGGGGAGTTGGCAGAGGCAAGAAACTTATTGAGAACCACAGGGGGAGTAGTGGAGAGCCATGATCGCCTATGTCCTGAAAGAACACGACACATAAAAAGAAGAAAAAGTATTAGTATATATTTCCTCGTCATCAAATTATTTTTGACAAAGGAATGGTGTCTATGAGACTAAGAAGATTATGTTTTGTGGAACAGTCTTTTGATAGGATGCTTTCCCGAAGATTACAATCTTTATAATTTAACCCCCTTTTCCCCAGGACGTGCAGCCATACAATTTGGACCCTATCTCTCATACATATCTTCCCCTATGGAATGGCTGTGGGGTCAGGTTGATTATAGTTTTAAAAAGTCCAAGGAGTTGGTACCAGTTATATCGTCGATTGTCCAGACTTCCTGGTAAGTCTTGTGTTTCTTTCTTAATAAGCCGTTGTATTTTCTTTGACGACTGGACTGAAGAAAAGAAAGGTGTGCTCTTGTCAGAAAAAGAAGGTCTGATCTTGGTTGAAAATGATACTTTTAATAATAGTAAATAAAGATAGAATATTTAGAAAAGTTTGATATAGCTTAACACCTCTGGATAAGGTAGCGACTTGAAACCAAATTATGTATTCTCAAATTCTTATCAGTATTCTCAAATTTTTATCAGAGAATCAAACATTGAGTAATTTCAGGCATGTGTGAATTGCATGTGTCTTGATCAGCCAAACTTCGATGTGTCTCTCTTTTCGATTCTCCCAGCTTTATATACCTCCGTTAGCCAAAATGCTGTATATATGTATATATATCTACACACGAGTTTTCTCAGAATTCCTCAATCACAAGAGGGGAAAAAAGGGTAATTTCCTCTGTTTTTTTTTTTTTGTTTTTTTTTTTAACTTATCCAGACTTTAAATATCGCCAATATACAAGGGCATCTTACATATTCGTCTGATAAGCTTCTAGGCGAACATAAATAAAACAATGTTGTCACCTGTCAAAATCTGTACTACTTAGAACAACAGATGTTTTTCACAATCAAATTTCCTGAGAAAATTTGAATTCTGCCAAAGATTCAAGCTTATAATATTTTTCTCTTCTAACTCGCCACCGGCAGAAATCAGAACTATAAAATACACTTGCCTAACAAACAAGTTATCTTGTCACAATCTTAACCTCTTTAACTTTAGGATCAACCGATATCTATCGCACATACACTCTTAATCTATAATCCTTACAGTTTATAAAATAACCGTCTACCGTGAGTGGCTCGTGAGACTTGAATTGTTTGAACAACAGAGTAATAAAAATCTAAAAACTCTCTCGCATATATCAAGCTGTTAACTTCTGTTGGCTGCCTCTGTATTCTGTCATCGCTTATAATATTTAATATTTAAGCTGTCATCATCGCAGTCTGTGTTCGTAATTCATTGAATTTTATTTATTCTTCCTCAGATATCTAAATCTAGGTAAAAGGGTTCCGGCTATTTACGTCGGTGTTATCATTATTTCCTGCCTTTTCCATAAATATTTTCAGCTGAATGTATTAATATTTCAATACAGATCCATCTGTTCCATAGTTTTTTTGCTTTTTGTGTGTGTGTATTGGCGAGGTTTAGAATTTGCTAATGTCATCCTATACAGAGAGCCTCTACCTCCGCAAAATTAATTCAGTATAAACACAACCTGTGTCTACTTATGATCTCGGATGTCGACATTAAATAACCAAACACAGAAGGATATATGGCTAAACCAAAATATCAACCTGAAAAACTCGAGGTCGTGTTTCTAGTCGATATTTTCATATGGATGTCATGCGCGGCGTCAAACACCTACAGGGATATCTTAACTGTCAGCTGAATGCAACCGCTTCCTAAGATCAATGGTGAAAAAAAGGCTTTAAGCAAGTAAAGCCTAAGGTTCTTAGCAAAGATCATCCTTTTTTGTGCAATGTAGACTGGCGCTACAGAATCACAAACAATGATCTACCACATCACTACCAACAGCAGCAAAAATTAAAATGGATAGTACATGTAATTCTGAGATAACATAATGATATAATCAAGATGTGAACGTTCGACAACACTTCCGTCCTGGGTATGACGATAAACTACATCTGGCATCAAGACTTCTGATCGGAAGGTTTTGAGGAGGATGGAATCACATCTTAAATGATGTTATTCCCGAATCCACCCTGACCCGAAGTGGTAGCATCTATGAGAGTCCCAGCTATGGGTCAAAACACTATGAAAGAATAACAATAGAATTTTATAGTAAAAATACCAGCAATACATAAAAAAAAACTGTTATCAACAATCCTTTTTATATATTACCAAAAGTACGATTTTCAAAACAAAAATTCCAGCAATATATTTCACTATCGGCAAATAAAACTATTTCCAAATATACGTCAATGAAACCTGATATACAAACTGATTTCTTACAAAGAATACATAGTTTATTTATACGAACCTATCCTAAAAATCTTGTCGGTATTAAATAAACTATTGATGTTGATATGCGGTAAAACAAGATAAATTAATCGAAAACAACATTTCGAATAGAAGGTTACGAATGAAATCCCATCAGTAAAGGAATGAGCGATAACAGTTACTGTACTTGAGAAATTTTTTTGAAGAGAAAGATTTTTAGAAATTTCAGCTGAAAGTAATAATGGCTGCTCGGTCAATGAATGCTAAATGTTTCCTTGTAGGGAAATGGCTATATTTCCATTACCATTACCAAAAAATTATCACAAAATCCAATATCTTTTCTTTTTGTGACACGCATATGACTGATGAAACCTGTTTTCCTTTGGTCTGCAGTTGTTCGTTTTGTTGCATAAAAAAACACTTTTATTATATCTATTATTTCCTTTCTGAATTCTCTATTGAGAGCGGTTAAACTTAAGTGTGTAGGTTTTAATGAAAACCATCCTACTTTGAACGTCATGTCCTGTTGCTACACAATCATAAACAAAGAACTATGTCCAATAACAGAACATAATGATACATCAAGATATTGACGTTCTACACTAGTTTGAAGAAAGTGTTAAAAAGTTACCCCTCTCAATACTAAAAATGCGATAATAGCACAATTTGATAATCCCATCTCCTGATTAATTGCTTTAATACAAAACTCTTATACTGTCCTGGGTATGACGATAAATTACATCCACGTTCTGGGTATGACGATAAACTCGGTCCAACAGCAAGGCCTCTGATCAGGAGGTTTTGAGAAGTGTGGAACCACCTCTTAATTGCTGGTGTTCCCAGATCCATCCTGACCCGGAGTGGTAGCACCTTCTAGGGTCACAGCTAATAGTTAACCCCTAAACTGGGGTCAAAACCCTATTAAAGTGTAAAAATAGATTGTAATACAAGAAATAATTTTTGAAAAAAAATTATTGCCAGCAATACATTTTTGAAGAGAAAAAATATTACCAAAAATAGATTTATGAAGGAAAATTACCAGCAACAAAAATTGTGTCGGCACTAAATAACCCATTGAGGTTGATATGCCATAAAACAAACCAAACCAAACAAAACAAAACTTATAAATTTCAAATGACGGTAGCACTGGATGCTCGATTAACGAATGCCAAGAGTTTCATTATAAGGAAATGGCTAATATTATCATTACCAATACTATATGAAATAAGCGTATAATCTCCATTCCACTTCTTTTTTGTGAGGTCAACATTAGAACAGGGTCCCTTGAAGTTTTATAAAAGCAAGAAAGCCAACGGTCGCTGGAGATTAGCAAGACACTTATCTTGACTGTAAAGGCAAAGACTATCTCAAATTAGTCTTGGTGTTGTTATATTAAGATCTTTAAGATCGGCAGGTAATCAAAATTTCTTCCGTCAGCTTCACTTTTATATACACCTTCTTTAAGTAGTAGCAAAACGTTTCAACAAGCTTGGACTTTTGTCTTCGAAATGGAAGCAGTAATAAACGAAGTACGGTGGAGTAATGGATAGCTGCACGCTATGAAGGATGGGTAAAGTATGAATCCTCTTCTTCTCCCCCCAGCTATGGGTAAATAGCAAGACAGATGAATGGCAACTGGTCTACCGCAGAAAGAAATCACAACCTTCTGCGGGAAAAAAAATCTGCCTCGAAAGATACATGATCGCCTAAGCGTGTATCACGCAGGGCACATCACTGATTGAATAAAACTTACAACCTAAGCAGTTATTGTCCGACCATTTTTGACTAAGCGAGTTCTCGATTTGCAAAATATCAAATTTTATTTTAATTGTAGTTCCTCATTTGCGATTCTCGTTAAAATTTTACTCGTCGTCAAGGATTCTTCTTATGAGGCGTTGGCCAAAAAAGGTTACTTTTTAGGGAAAAAAATATGAGGATTTAGTCAGTTTAAAGCTATTGTACATACTGATCAGGACACTCCCGTGGAGTTCGATGCATAAGAACTGAACTGATAGAATAGCCATGAAAATGATTTGATTATAGTAATAAATGCTTATGTAGAATCAGTCACGGATAACCTGATAACAGAGAAACGGTACACTGCGTTACCATCCGTCCTTGCATGGAATATTGCTGTCATGTATGGTCTGGTGCCTCCGCTGTACGCCTCGAGGTCCTCGACAAAATCCAGAGACAAATATGCAATGTGATAGGTCCTGATCTGGCATCTATTCCACAGTCGCTTTCTTACAGACGTGCCGTGAATTCCCCCTGTCTTTTCTACAAATATTTTCACGGCAATTGTTCCGACGAGCTACTTTCTCTGGTTCCCAGACTGTATGAATTTAAGCGAGCTACCAGGCTGGCATCTCGGTCCCACCTTTTCACTGTGAAAACGGTTAAATATAACCGTCTCTTCTACTCAGCTTCTCTCGTACTTCTCGACTTACCCTTGCTTGCTTCCCCGATAACAATAATCCTCAAATATTCATGTGTAATGTCAATCGACATCTGATACCTTGATCTTGTTCCCCGTCCTTCTCTGCATCCTTCTCTCAAACACGGATCTTTACTCTTGTTGTTAATCCCCTGTGAGCCCTTGCGTGCTAGTGGCACTCCCGCCTTCCTTGGAGTAAATTGCTTTTAAAAAAAATACGATTTACAAGAAACAATGATTATTTATATTTTCATAGATCCGCTTTATTTTATAAAGTATATATGATTTTCCATTCCAAGCTAATCGTCTGTTCTTCTTATGAAAATCCAGTTCAGTCTGGAAATGCTGATTTCCCGAGATATTTTAATAAAGAGAAAATTAATATCGTATTGTGATAATCTATTTAAACTTTGCCGTTCGGTTTCCATGTAAGAAATGAAGATTGCCAAATATCGTTAATGTATTGTCGTTTTAAAAAGCTTGCTTCTAACCACATGCATAGTGAAGGAATTCTCAAATATCATTTCACTCCGTACATTCTAAACCAAAAGAATTAATTTAAATAAATAATTTGATTAATGTATGACGATAAGGAATTCAGATATCGTGAGAAATTAAAATGTATTCAGAAAGAAAGCGCACATATATTTCACAGTTGCTCATCTGAAATTTATTTTAAGGCATTTCTCCGGTAGCTTCGAGAAGGTAGATGACTACGCTGTTTCCATTATTGGCACGAAAGTGAAGAATTCGTATATTCGAGATTCTTGATTATTCGATTCTGTTTCTTTATGTGTTGTTTTCCTTCAGGGTATGGACGATCATACGGTAAAAAAAAGAAAATTCAGATCAATTTTCAGTACTTGGTAGAATTATTTGAATGAAGAATTATTATTATGTTTTACTTTTCGGTACCGGCTCCGTAATTCAGTTGCAATGCTCACCCAAAAGACACACTATCAATTATTGGTTGAAATATATCTACTTTTCTGGAGATTGTAAGTTCAATCCCTGAGTTTGCTCGTGTTGAAATGTTATATAATCTGTTTCAATGAGGAAATGAACCAGCAAATCAAAAGTAAACAAAACCGGTGCGTAATGCCATAAGGAAACGGGAGTAGAACAGTCTATCTCCGTACATTGAATAAATAGTTCGGTTTGAAATTCCAACGTTACAGGATACGAAATCAGACTTCTGAAGAAGGAGGCAGAACACAGCATTCGAAACGTTGTGAGTGTGGCAACAAAGCAGAGACTGTTGGGTTGAATATCAATAATAAATTTCAATTCATGCGTCAAGCTAAAGATTTATTGATACATCCTTGTATGTTTGCTGAACCTTTTTGAAAGTCACTGTTTCAATTACATGTTTTGATAAACACGGTTTACGGCCATATCTCGTTGAAACACCGGTTCTCGCACGATCACGGAAGTTAAACAAGTTCGAACCTGGTCACTACCTAGAAGGATGACCGCTTTGGAATACTTGTAATACTGTAAGCTTGGGTGCGTGGGTGGTTTGATGGATAACGGTTCAAAAATTAAAATCGGTGGCTCGAGTTTCAATTTCAGCCGGGTTCGTTATCTTCAGTTACGTGCTATGAATCCATATCTTCTCCTCCAGCTATGGGTCAATTAGTAGGAGATATATCAATATGTCATCATTATCTTCCAAATCTTTTTGCAATCTAAAAATATTTTCTGGGTTTAAATATCCTGCAAAAATTTCATAAGCTGTAAAAAAAAGAAATCAATCAATCGGTAAACACGGAATTTCGTTGAATAAACAAAGAAAAGAAATAGCAAAATCCCAAAGTTATCTCGGAACCTCTTCGGAAATTAATATTCTCAGAAATCGCTGAAATTCGTTTCCTAAGTAACTTTTGATTCTTTGTCTTTGATCTGACATCTATTCGTACAAATTAGATAAATTGTTTAGTTACCTTAAATATACCCTGTCGGTGCTAAATTCTTCAGGCTGTCTTTCTTTATTATTATACGTCTTAGAAATCGAAGCTGTCCTTGCTGATTGGAATTATTCACTTTTCCTACAGAACGGATATCCACATGCCGAGCCATTGTTATTCTTAACTTTCATCGGTAGAAGGAACCTCTATCATTTCATGTCTTCTTTACTTGTGTAATACTTTCCCAGCATTCACTCTCATATACGAGGTTAGATATTACATAGCTGTTCAACACTTTGTCCTTCATTTCTCATGCAAGCTGCAAGGATATGTAAAACTGGCACAGTAAGAGAAATATCGTCTTCTTCAATTCGTATATCTAATAAGCTGTTATTAATTGTGTAACTAGCCATTCTGATTATCAGTTCTTTAGTTATAAGGAAAGTTTCTATTCTCTTAATACTGGGTGGTACCTTTTTTTATAGCTATCCACCATAGGATTTTGGGGTCACATTTACAATTGTATTTTTATACATTAGCAAGACAAATAAAACATTGATCATGCTTGATCTTGACATCGCCAATAGGTAGTTCATATCTTTCGTGATCTCTTTTTGCTGCTAAACATTAATTTTATATTCTAATTATTCCTTTCTTGTTTTCTTTTAATACCGCATCTAAGAGGTCTTTCAGATTTCCTTCTCGGTGTGACATCAATACCGTGTCATCTGCGTATCTTAAAGTACAGATGAACATAAAGCCTTAATATAATAAATAGATAAACAAATCTAACGCTGAATTGATTCGACAATGACTCTTTCCAGGAGAGGTAGCACTAATAAAAGTACTATTCAACATAACCGCATTTTATGAATATCAAGTTGGTACCGATTTCTGTTTTTGCAGAAACAAATTCAAAAAGTTTGCAGCGCTTACGTTAGGTGGGGCAATCGAATCAATGTGTTTTGGCTTTGTGTTGTTCGTCCGCTCCTAAACAACGGACGCCATTTTGTTTGACATAATTAGCGTCAATGGCTGTCGACTGTTTTTACAACTATCCCTTCGTTCTCTCTTCGACACGCCCCCCCCCGCCAACCACCAATCCACCCACCTTAACCGAAATCCGGTTTTGTTGAAGGATGGATTTTCATCAGCTAGTCAAATTGCAAGAAGAAAGACTTCACAAACGCACAAACAAGACAAATTGGAGAATTTTTTAAATTAGTTGCCTCTGCATTCAGTGTCAGCCAGGCGAACGGGTATTCATTGTTCGATGCTGATTGTGTGTGTGCGCACGCGCGAAGCAGTATCCTGATTAGCTTTAGTGACAAACACACACATGCACGCACACATACACACACGGACACACACAACACTCGAATTTACTGACAGATAGATAGATAGATAGATAGATAGATAGATAGAGAGAGAGAGAGAGAGAGTGAGTGAGAGAGATGTGAAAATAATGGGGTAGATAGGTATGAAAATATTAGGATAACTAGATAGGTATGAAAACATAGGGATAGATAGATAGATAGATAGATAGATAGATAGATAGATAGATAGATAGATAGATAGATAGATAGATATGAACAGGCTGGGATAGATAGATAGATAGATAGATAGATAGATAGATAGATAGATAGATAGATAGATAGATGTGAAAATAATGGGATAGGTATGAAAATATAAGGATAAATAGATAAGTATGAAAATATTGAGCTAGATAGATAGATAGATAGATAGATAGATAGATAGATAGATAGATAGATAGATAGATATTGCGTCTGCATTCGCGTAGTATCTAAGCAGGTATCGCTGCATCCTCGCTGTTATATTTTTCTCCCCAAACTGTTACTGGCGTGCACCTGCGCATGCGCTTTGATTAGATCTGCGACTGCCTTTGAAGATGTATACGCAGATAAGATGGAGGTGATTCTGCATGATAAGATCACATGACAGCATAATGGTCTATTTATAAAAGAAAAACGCCTGCATATATAGATAAATAGATAAATAAATGTTTCTATATGCATTATTAATCGTACCTGTTTCGCAAGATATCGTATACCCCACCAACCATCGTATCTATCTGGGTATGTCTCTCTCGTTCTCTCTCTCTCTCTCTCTCTCTCTCTCAATCTATCCATTTATCAATATATATATATATATATAGATCTATATATATATGTATATATAAATCTATCTATCTCTCTGTATATATATATGTATATATACATCTATCTATGTATCTATCTATATGTATATATACATCTATCTATATGTATATATAGATCTATCTATATGTATATATGTATATATATATATATATATATATATATATATATATATATATAGATCTACCTACATGTATGTATAGATCTATCTATATGTATATATAGATCTATCTATAAGTATCTATCTATCTATATGTATATATAAATCTATCTATATGTATATATAGATCTATCTATCTCTCTCTATATATATATATACGTATATATAGATAGACAGATATACAGATAAATATATAGATAAATAGATGTGTGTGTGCGTGTGTGCAGTAGATGTTGAATATCTTAGGGCAACCAATAAATCATAATACAATCTTTAATTTTTTTTTTAACCTTGTGGTCGGTAAGGCCAAGAAATTTTCAGTACCAACTTGTGTCCATTCTTTGTTTATATGTCATTTTCTTTACACAGTCGCAAATGTAGGGCACGATGGATGGATAAATTGTCATCTAAATGACGCAAAAATGAAAACAACACTAACATTTCATTTTAACAGATATATTTACCAAAATGACACAAAAAATATCTTGGAATGGAAAAGAGTAAATTTATTCAATGAAATTGGTGAATGTTGCCATAATCCTTGCCTTCAGTTCGTCTTTGGTGTTAAAAAAAAGTTTTGCTGGTCTTTCGTCCAACTGCATCTCACACATAAAAATCAAGGGTGAGAAGATGTTAGGGGTGATGTGGTCGCAGAAATCTGACAGTTTTAACTGGGTTCTCCTGTTTGTGTGACATGGAGCAGAGTCCTGTTGCCAAATATAGTGTTTTCCAACAGGCACCTACTTGATCCAGGGCAGCACTACCTTCTTCAACCGCCGTGTTGAGTCTGAGGCCGTCTGGGAAGATGAATAGTGGTATAACGTCGCCATCACTAGCGTTCACTTCAAACACCATTGTAATTACAGTTAGACTCATCCAAATCTTTCCAAATCCTCTGCACTGTCCTGAGATTGATACCCAAACACTCTGAAATATTCGTATTGGTGCTTCCGGTGCGAATACCAAGCAGACAACATACCTTTTCCAAATTTCTGGCGGAATGAATTGCTCTTTTACAACGCACATGGGTGAAATTAATAACATAAAATGGCGACAATTTACACATCGCACCCTGTATATATGGTTGTGTTTATATATATATATATATATATATATATATATATATATATATATATATATATATATTATATCATATATATATGGGGGTGTGTATATATATATATATATATATATATATATATATATATATATATATGTGTGTGTGTGTGTGAAAAATATATAGAAAATAGGGAAGGAACTGGTTAGGTAAATAATCCAAAGTCCCTTAGTATTTTTAGTTATTATTTTTAAAAAATAGTGCTCGATACAAAAGTAGAGCATAAATATAATTATTTATTTAAAATATGATTCCAAGACGCTTTATGCTATCGACCATATTAATGTTGTTGTTGCAAGCGTGTGTGTGTGTATTTCCAAACGTGAAAGAACGAAGAGTAAAATTTCAACGTTCAAAAGATTAATTTAAAACAGGGCTCAGTACAAATTAGAGCAACAAATATCTATTATGCACTGTTATATTAGAACATATACGTACCCACTACAAAAAAATGTACATCTTGTTTCAACGTTAAATTAATGTTACTTCAGGTGGGAACCCATGATACAAGATGTACAGTTTTGTAGTAGGTATGTACGTTCTAATGTAACAGTGCATAAAATATATATACATATATATATATATATATATATATATATACGAAGAATATAAAATATGGAAATTATGATTATGTTAGTCAAATGAATGTTGAAGTGGAAAAGGTCTGTGTAACGCGTATCTTCATCGCACTAAAGTAATGTTTTTTGGTAGAATTATATATTTTTAGTAGACTTATATAGTTTTGGTAGAATTATATATTTTTGGTAGAATTATATAGTTTTGGTAGAATTATATAGTTTTGGTAGAATTATATATGCTTAGTTAAAGGAGTTATAAAACGCATGCTTCGGTTATGGGAATGGGCCCATAGGAATATCTAACATGTTAGAAACACTGATATTCAAAAAAAAACAAGAAGGATTCGAGTCTTAACCGATTTAATTCAATCTACTCATGATCATGTTTTTATTAACACTTTTATTATCCTTCATTGTAATAAGATAAGATCTATAAACATGGGTGAAATGTTGTAAGAAGCTGGAATTTATCGTGGATAACCTCGGGATCAATGCACTTTCTATCCACTTTCGCCTTAATAACCTGTTTTCTCATTTAAGTAAAACAGCATTTTTAAATCGAAACTATGGTCAAACTCATTACAGTGAGTGACTTAGGTACTGAGTGATTAGCTTTGTGTTCATATAACACTTTAATTAAATTTTAAGAGATTTCTACTATGTATACCTTGTGACAATTGTGATAGGTAATAGGGTAAATTCCTCCTTCTAGTTATAGCTTATTTTTAATTTGATCTGCATAAATCAAGTTTCTTGGAAGTTGTTATAACACATATTTTACATTTCGATAATTTTTTTTTTTGAATTGGTAGAGTGACTAATATATCTGGATTCACTGGATTTGAAGAATGGATTGTTTTGAAATATTTGGCGACTCTTTTTTTCGCGTTGAATATCAAATAATTAGGATATTAGGCGAACTTGAAAGAATTTTAAATGTAAATAGGGCCTGCTGCAAATTCTGACTTCTCTTAAATAGAATCCAATAATTATTCCGGATTTTGTTTGTCGCTATGATGAGAATATGAATTTATGAGTTCATTTTTATTAGTTGACTTGAAACAGGCACTTAATTTTAGGCTATTATCAATAATGTTTAACAAGATATCGATGAAAAGTAACTTATTAAATCTCATACACTCATTTTAATTATCTGATACGCATTTTAAAATGACAACCTCTGCACGGAATGATTGAGTGGAGATAGTGTAATTGTTATCGTCGCTGAACGTAAAAACTGTGAAACGATTTCAAATTCAGGAATGAGCTCCGTTATATATATATATACAGAGTCTTAAGGCGTGCTATATTTATGAGTTAAAGTGCTCAATATCAGAGATAGAGCTTATGTAAATAAAAATATAAAAGTAAACACTGAAGGCAGTTTCATGCTAGACGCAATCGTAGACCGCCTGACGATTGCGTCTAGTATGAAAGAGCCTGTCGCCTTTCAATGTTCACTTATATTTTATATATATATATATATATATATATATATATATATATATATATATATATATATATATATATATATATATGATACAATAAAATAAGAACAAGTAAAAAACGTATCTCTTATTTCATTTTATCATCTTGTCGGATTTCTATCCATATATGAACTACATTCGATCTTCAACTCATATATATATATATATATATATATATATATATATATATATATATATATATATATATATATATGTGTGTGTGTGTGTGTGTGTGTGTGTGTGTGTGTGTGTGTGTGTGTGTTTCCGTTATTGTGGCAGACAATGAACATTTTCTAAGTTCTTTATGATGCCTTTTTTTTAAATGATATTCGTTTTCCTTTTTAGGGTTCTAAGAGATGGTAGGATCTGTCCATAATGGTTATTCTTTCAAATTCAAAAAACCATTTTCAAGAGTTTCATCGTTACTATGATTTCCTTTCTTTTCATTCTAAGTTGTATTGTGTTGAAGTAATATACATTCTAAGCTTTGGTAGAATAAATGTGTTTGTGATTCGATGTCGAGGTATATTTTAAAAGATAAACAAGGTACTTCTGTTGTCAAAGAGGCTATTTTTAAATTTGGCCCAAATTGCATTTTATAAAGATTTTTTTTCAATTAGATTTTTTTAAGTATGGTGTTATATGGCTGTGTTTACAGGAATGTTTATCATTAAGTCCATATTATTGGTTGACTTGAAATTGTTACTGTATGACTTTTGATCTATGACATTAAGACTTCCCATGAAATAAGTGCAATGAAAAGAAGGTTTATATAGAAATCTCTTGTATAAATTTAATTTTCTCTTCATTAGCTTTCAGAATTCTTGGTAAATGTATGTAAGCTTCAAGCTTACGTTGCTTTATTTCAAGGCCAATATAAATAGGACACAAAGTGTGAATCGAATTCGCATTTTTCATTTTGAGACGTTGGCATAGAAATCATTTTTATAGGGCAAATGACCTAAATATAATTATTTGTCTATAAACATTTTGCTACGAAACCAGATTGAATGTAAATATTCCCCTTACCTTTATATTATTGATTGCAATTAGTGCATATGTTTGCAGGTAAACTAAATGGTGTTTTGTTCTGTTTTATATCGACTTGTGCATAATCCTTAAGCGATATTGATCGACAAATGCGTACCTGTGTGCAAGTTAAACTAGCCTGGATGTAAACTTTGTTTTTTTTTTTCTTAATTTTTTTTTATTTTATTTACTTGGAGCGTGCGTGCTCATGCGTTTAGTGATGGCGAACAATGAAATGGTTAAGATTTTCCGAACAGAAAATAAAATCTAAGCAAAAAGAATTAAAACGAAAAAAGGCAGAATTACAAAAAAGAAAGGAAATTAGCTAAAAAAGATTAAATGAAAATAACACGGGGAATAAAAAAAAAATCAAGAAACACTCATGAAAAGAAGAATGAAGAAGAAAAAAGACACATAAAAAGGTAAATGAATAAATAAAACCACAGAAGAAAAGAGCAATAAGAAAGGAAAACTAATGAAACGTCGAATGAAAAATGCAAGAAATGCTGGCATTGTCGAATGAAAAAAGAAAACTCATATGAAAAGGCAAATAAAAATACCCCTAAAATGACGAATGAAAAACATAAAGCGATATAATTAGACGAATGAAAATCAAAACCACACATGAAAAGCTGAATGAAAAATTTTAAAAAAATGGAAACAAGAATGAAAAAAAAAAGGCACACATAAAAAGAGTGATGAAAAATTACCAACCCACATGAAATGAAACGACGAATGAAGAATAAAAACTGAAAATATATGAAAAAAATTAATGAAAAAAGATAAAACCACGGGAAACGTCGGGAAAAAAGATGACTGAAACGACATAAACCGACACAAAGTGATGAATGAAAAACAAACGCACGCATGGAAAGTCGAATGAAAAAGCCAAAACAAATGAAAACACGAATGAAAATGAAAAACTCACTAAAAAAGAACGAATAAAAAAACGTAAACCCACATGAAAGACAAATGATAACAAGACTTGAAAAACGAATGAATAGCATAAACCGATATGAAAAACCGAAAGATAAAACAAAAAAAAACATATGAAAAAAAATGATAAATTGACAAAAATACAGCATAAAAGGATGAATGAAATTGAAGAAGACGAAAAAGGAATAATCGAATATAAGAAATAAATAAAAATAATAATAATAAAAAAATAAACTAAAACATAGCAAAGTAAAAAAAAGGAACTGTTTTTTAAGTATCGGTGTTAGATAAAAGACATTTTCCAAACGTATTTTTGTTTATGCTTGAATGTAGGTGAATCATAAAAAAAGAAAAAGAATGAAAAAATATGTATTTTTTGATATAATTTTCAAAGCCAATTTACAAAAACATCTGCTTTGAAATGACCTCATTTTATTTGGAACCATAAAGTATACAATCAGATATTGACATAGAGCAATAAGTATTAAGGAAAGTAGTTTATTTCTGTAATTTAATGAGTTCAGTCGTAGTACTATATTGGCAGTTAGATCTCATCATTTGAAGTTGTTAGATGTAACCCTAACAGCTTCTTCTCTCGCACTTCTCGCTTGTGGAACACTATTCCGATTTCTTGTCAAATTTGATCTTCAAAAATTTAAATGCAATGTCGACCGTCATGTTCCGTCATCCTTAATACCTCTTCTTCTATTCGCCTCTCTCCTAAGAGAAAATTTTTTTTGTCACATTCTTTCAGAGTCAGTAACTCCTTGAATCTTAGTGACATTATCACCCTGCTACTATTGAAATGATTAAAAAAATGAACATAGTCTAATACTGAAAAAGCATTTGCTTTACACAAAATATATTTTTAAACATTATTATTTGTCACTTCTCACATCGTTCGGACATTATACTATAAATTTCTGATTAATTTTACGTCATTGCTGAAGATTTATGTGGATCTAACATTATTATCATTTGTTGTTCAGACCATCATTCACAGCTTAATTATTATGCTAGTAACAAAATAAATCCAAGTAGTTATAATTACTTACGTTTTAACCAATGATAGTGCATTCATCTTTTCTTCTGATACAATGGAAGTGTTTTAGTTCAGTCGCTAAGTCTACCAATGCTACAAAGTTACATATTCTGCTTCAGCGAATCAGGACTTGTGAATATTAACTGATATGAATTATACCCTAAACGTAAGATACGGAATAAGAAAACATATTCACTTGGGTATTGAATATTCGACCTTTCAAGATGGTTACCGAATAAGAAGGCAGAAACCTAAAGATGGTCGGAGAGTATAACGGCTGAAACGTTGCGAGTTTAACAACAAACAAAGTATATTAGACGAGGATATCGATAATGTATATCAGTTCATGCGTCAGCTTACTGATTTATTGATCCACCCTTGTATGTTTGCTGAAAACCTTTGAAAGTCAGTCTTTTATTTTAATCAATTCACTCAAAGTAAGGTGATAACACCCCTAAGACGCAAGGGGGGCTAATAGAAATTAAAGTAAAGGAAAAGACTATAAAAGGAACCGGAAACCCAATTATAGTATAAATTTTGAGTTTAGACGAGTTTAGAAGTATAGAGTTGAAGTAGAATACCCAATACTAAGCAGGAAATAAGTGATAAACTGTTGTAGTGTAGTTTTCACAGTGGAGGCTGTAGTTCAATAAGTCGTCATAAATTAGGTTCGACGTACAAAACTTAAGGAACTTGAAACAATTAGTTAATGACGCAGCAATCTAGTTGTGATGGTTGGTACTTCAATGTCCGATATTGACTGACTCGCTCAACACCACTGAGCCGAACTGTCCACTGCTACTACTACTTATTATCTGTGGGAGAGTCCATTACAATAGAATAGGTATTATGGTATAACATAAACCTCTCCTCCTATTCAAAAGACCGAGGGAGAGGGTAAGCTGGACTATAAGTAACTCCACTGATATTGTGGAAGGAGACACCTGAATCTCAAAAAGTGATTAAAGCTATTTGAAGAGTTGCCTATATATAGCTATAGCAGCATGATTAATTTTGAAATATAATATGAAAATATTTCCTGTCATTCGAAATTGCTGAAAGAAGCAAAATTTCGATTGCAAAGCTTCGTAAGGATGAAATGAAAATTAGTTAATCAAAAATTAGACCACAAAGACAACAATATTTCAAGGCGGTCTCTGAACCTATCCATAATGTCACTATCTCAGTATATAAAGCGTTAACTATATGTATATATATATATATATATATATATATATATATATATATATATATATATATATATATATATATATAAGTAACTATTATTTATCCGGATTTTTGTGATACCAGTATTATTTGTATACGTTCCATTGAAAAGTTAATGAAGTCACTCTTGAAATTCCCGTGCATACCGAATATTCTTTTTCTTCCATCTTCAGGACAAGGAAAATTTTTAAAAGATTGTGCGAATGGTTGATATCTGCGAAAACTGAAGAGACAAGAATATGGCGCGAAAGAATGACAGATTGTTTTAAATAATTTTATTAGTAGAAAAACCCACTTCCGATAGTTTATGGATATAGATAAAATACACATTTATTGAAAGTTTTAAAAAGAAACATATGAACAGAAAGTTAGCTATCTCAAAAAGCTCATTCCAGACCTCAAGTGGAACTCATATATGAGATAAATCGCTAAAGACGTTTGAAAAATACCGGTTCCCTGTACCGCACTTGACTCCACCCACCAACGATCGATATTTACAAGACGCAGATAAGACCAAAAATGGAGAACTACCGCTACTTCAGGGATGAAGCTATCCAGTCTTTACTTTGCAGTCTTGATATGTTTCAAAAGACTACGCGGCCTTGTGGGCGATGAATTATTTTCCAGCCTACTATATTTTCCTACTGGCGAAACGTTGCAAGCCACTCGATATTCTATTGCTATTTCCATGGAAATATTTTAACGAGCTATATTCCCAAGTTCCATTAGTTTTAACCTTACCACCTAAGGACCGCCAAGCAACAGCCACTGGGACGAATATTCGCATTCCCTTATTGTTAGCAATAAAAAAAAAAAGTTCCAATCAGACAGCATTTTTCTAAACACCCACTGTTTTGTCGAAAAGACCATGGTTGATGCTAACCTCCAACTGAGTGACACGTCACGCCTTCTCAGGTTAACGTTATCGACTGACATCAAGTGAAAAGATTACATTGAATCCATTGCTATGTCTGCTACTAAGAAAGTGTGTTCAGTGTATCCTGCTAGAAAATTTTTCTCTCCAGAATCTTTTTCTTTTTATATCCATAAGTCTATCTTTCGCTGATTATTTGAATATTACTTCCATATGGTCACTGTGTTTTTGCTATATTTCTAGAGATACTTGATAAAATCCAAAGGAGAATAAACAAATTTATTGGTTCTGATTTGGCGTCTCGAATTCAGTCACTTTCCCTAAAGTTGCTTCCCTGTGCCTTTTCTATAAATAATTTCATGGTAATTGTTCGGATGAACTCTTCACTGTGGTACGTAGACTTTATGAATTTAAGCGCAGCACTAGATTGACGGCAAGGATTCACTAATTGACATTTGGATTGGCTAAATGCAACCATATGTTCTATGCTAACAGTTTCTTTTCGCCCTTGTTGAACTCTCTTCCGGATCCTTGATTTCCAGACAACTTTAATCTGCAAAGAATTAAATTCAATGTAAATCGTTATCTACTGTCTTCTTGATTACTCTTATATTGCTCTTGCTTTTTGATAATGTTTCTTTTTATTTTCATATTTTTTCACACTCAGTCACACCTTTTGTCCTAGTGGCTTCCATAGGGTGAAGTAGAACGTACACATTTTATAATTAGTGAATTAGTATTACTATAATAGTATTATCTGGAAACTAATGGAGACGATGTTTTCTGATACAACCACTTCGTTGAGAAAAATGTCCTCCCAAATTGTTATAATTTCAAAAAACATTTTCTTTGCAGTGACTGCATATTAAAAGTGATTTACAAATCTTTTTGAAAATATCCTTATAAAATCCAAAGAAGAATGGAATGTTATCGGTCCTCACCTGTCATGTCGTCTACACTCATTTTCCCACCTCCTTAATGTAGCTTCCATATGCCTTTGTGTTTCTTTAAATAGATACATTCATATGTAATTGTTTCAATGAGTCTTCTTCTTTCGTACATCGACGTTACTTCAACGCTGGCCTAATTTCCAACTGCAGACAAACATACAGTATTTACTACTATATTTATGTGAATGGGGACATACCCATTATCGTCCGTAGGTACGACAGAGTCAAAGAACCTTAGTCTGAGAGCTGAGTCTATAACGACGCCCATTGGACTACGCCATTGATCTACATTTCTTACCTGCGACTACGACGCGTACCAGTCGATTACTGCCACCGTATTCTACTTGGTTATAGTATATATATATATATATATATATATATATATATATATATATATATATATATTGATATAATGGAATATGCGTACACCTGTGTTCCCCCTGACTTTAATATGATTGGCTGGTGTCCGTCATAAATGCCGACGGACGTGTAGGAGAGTCAAGAGCATTAGTCTGAGAGCTAAGTCTATAACGTCGGCCATTGGACTACGCCATTGATTTAAACTTCTTACCTGCGACTACGACGCGTATCAGTCGATTACTGCTACCATATTCTACTTGGTTATAGTAGCCAAAACCACTTAGCTACTTCGTTCAAATATATCCCTTTCCGGGACATATCAAATTTCATGGTATTTTTTTTCTGATGAGTTTTCCTCTATGGTATATAAATTATATAAATTTAACCAAGGTGATAAATTGGCGGCAGTGTTTCAGAATTTTATGCTTAAACGGCTTGATTCAATCGTAAGCTCTACGTTAACAGTTTCTTCTCTCGCACTTGTCGTTTGTGGATCTCTCTTCAGATTTCTTGGGTAACCGTTAACTTTGATCTTCAAATATTTAAATTCAATATCAGTTGTTATTTCCTGTCCTCTTAATTTCTGGTCTTTTATTCTTCTCTCTCCTTAATAATATTTTATTCTGACATTCACTCCCACCCATAGCACCGTAGTGGCTTTATTGCCTTGTTTGGTGCGAAATTATTTTTTTATTATTTTGTTTCCTTTTGTTTATTACGGGAAAACTTCTTTGAGCTTCACTGAATTTATCGTCATAATCAGATGAAAAGTATTTTTCTCAAATGCAATTTACCTCGAATAAGAATGAAATTTAATGCTGCCTGATTAAAATATAAAGTATTTGCGTAATCTGTAATCGTTTTTATGCTTCTTATAGGTCTTACGTCCTTTAAAAACGTGGACGATCATAGATCTATACAACTTTCTTCGTGTAATCATATAACTCATACAAAAGGCAAACACTCCCCTTCCAAGATATCTGCCTCTGCATACATATATATATATGTGTGTGTGTGTGTGTGTTAATGTATTGGCGTGTAGCACAGTTATAAGTTGGAGAGCGTAATGTGCTTATTTTTTTGATTACTGACTGCTGCCGGTATTGATTGCTCGCCTCGATCTCGATTTGGGTCTCCGTGTTTTTGTAAGGATTTGCCTACTATTGTTATAAATTGGAGCTAGATAAAAGGTTAGTTAAGCGCATGCGTGCACAAGTACATTTCAGGTCTGTGTCAGTCTGCCTTTTAATCTGTTACGTTTCTCAATAGACTGCTCATTTCAGCGTTAAACGATTTACGTATAACTTCATGTAGCATGCATATGCACTAAAAACAAGCATATATATATATATATATATATATGTGTGTGTGTGTGTATATATATATATATATGTGTGTGTATATATATATATATATATATATAGATAGATAGATAGATAGATAGATAGATAGCATGCGTTAATTTAAGCGACGTCTAGCCTACACAGAGTGGGGTTAAGGATAAGGAATTGAAAATGGTACATCTAACTCACTCATATCTTCTCTCCCCACTCACTTCCTCACTTCGTTAATTTCACATACGCTTGGTGCGGTCCATCAAAAATGTGTAAGTTTCTTTTCATTTTTCATTTCAACTTTTGAAGTAAAGTCTGATGAGCCAGAGCCCTGTAAAAGGTTGTGGTGAAATAACTTATTACATGGAACCTTAAAGTGAACTGTTTTTATTCAATATATATATATATATATATATATATATATATATATATATATATATTTGAAAAAAATATATAAGGAAAAAAACAAAACAAAAATCCTTATATACAATTATGCTGTTTTAATGTTAATATGTCAACGTCTGATGTTTCGGTCTAATAAACCATCTTCAGGACATATTCATAAATATAACATTATCCATAAAACATGACAAAGACGATGTACATAAGAACAAGACTTATCCAAACAAATAACTGAAAGTTTTATAAGATCATGCTCCGATAATTGTATATAAGGATTTTTGTTTTGTTTTTTCCGTATATATTTTTCTTCATACTGTCGGATCTATATCCATATATTTGCTTACATATGTATATATGTATATATGTATATATATATATATATATATATATGTAGATAGATAGATAGATAGATAGATAGAGTTCACAGGCTGGCTGAAAAAATAAATACTATTTTAAAAACTGAACTTCAACTCAAATACGAGTATCCACAAATTAGTAACGTTTTAACGTTTTAAATAATAAAAATAATCCCGACTAAAACCAGAACTCATTAGAAAGTGTTTTGTTTATGTTTCAGATACGAAAAAGAGCATATATGATTTTTTTTTTTTTTTAAAAACTGAACGAGTGAACGTTCTTTAAATTGGATAGTAGATTGTTTGAAGAGTGAAGACCATCGGTCACAGAACGGCGGATCAGATGTTGGTTTCTTCGGCAAAGACGGGCGCAAGGTACATTTTCTTTAATGATTCCTCTTTGACAAAAATAGACGAAAAAAAAACACAGTTAAAGAAAAAGTGCGTCTACTCAAATGAGAGTTTGAAGTAACTGCTATTAAAAAATGATTTCACTGTCGTTTTAACATATGGCTACAGTTATTATTCATTTATCATGTTCAAAACCTAAGCTGTTCAAAACCTAAGCTGTTCAAATTCCTTGAGCACACGCACGCACACACACACAAATATATATATATATATATATATATATATATATATATATATATTTGGTTGGATAGATGTGAGTTTGTGACCCTGGGTTACACGCTTTAGCAATCGTCAGAATTATATATATATATATATATATATATATATATATATATTTATTTATATATACACATTTTTCACATATATATATATGTGTGTGTGTGTGTGTGTGTCCCTCTGTGGTACATGTATATACTCTCTTTATGTATTCTTCTGTGAGCTTTGATGTATATATTCATTTGCTTATGCACAAATAATTTTGCTGTATTTAATAAACTACTCGATCTTCGGATGGTAAATATGTATCCGCCTTCTTACTACTTCTGCTTTTCCAGTAGTCAATATATATATATATATATATATATATATATATATATATATATATATATATATATATATATATATATATATGCTGACATCTTCATTGTAGCCATTTATCATCTTGTTTTTCAGTTAATTTTTGTGCGTGTGTCAATTTTAAAAATTCATATATTAATTTAGTTTTTAGTCTATATTTTCCTTTGAGGAATTCTTTGAGTGATAATACAAAATGACAAAATCTAGAAGACCGAAAAACTAATTTCAAATAAAAAATATAATATATATATATATATATATATATATATATATATATATATATATATATATATATATATATATATGTGTGTGTGTTTGTGTTCATCTTCTTGTGTGTGTTTGTGTATGTGTATGTGTATGTGTGTGTGTGTGTGTTTGTTATTATGAATACGGTAACTTTTACAGCCGAGCAAACTTTCAAAGTGGTGAAAAATGATAATTTTATGAAAGATATCTTTTGTCTGGCCGAGAATTTTTCAACACTTTCTAAACGTAGCCCCACACACATCACATCTCACATAAAACACACACACACATACACGTAAACACATACGCATACAACTATATAATATATATATATATATATATATATATATATATATATATATATATATATATATATATATATATATATATATATATATATATATATATATATACACACTAGTTCGCAACATTTTGTTCGATCTTTTGTAATTAATAATCATCACTGAATAATTTGACAAGAAAATAAAGGTTACACAACCACATGCTTATCCAGACGTCTTACGTTACACCTATCTGATCACAGCTCCATTAGAACCCATTTAAACACACACACAAATTTACTAGACTCCATTAGGAACATACTAGTCGAAAACACAAATATATTAACTGCATCCACCTGCAAAAAAAAAAAAAAAAATAATGGAACTTTAATAATAAAAAAGAAAAAGCCAACTCTTAACAATATTAATTACGAACAATGCCACAATGTGCTAACCATATTCGGAAATTAAAAACATCCCTACCACACACTAAGACATACAGAGAACGCACACATTCAATTAAGCTGAAAAATTGAATCCTTGATAATGGCTAAAGGTATAGCCGAAAGGGCTCGGAAATATAAAACATTTGGACAGTTCTTACACAACCTTTGTCCAGAAAAGAAAGCTCTTGTTCGAACACAAGGAAAATTAAATTAAAAGCTTAACCGTAGTACCTTGTCTGTCGTTTTTAATGAAAAACATGCAAATATATATATATATATATATATATATATATATATATATATATATATATATATATATATACACGAAGTTGATCAACAAGTATCTGGACTGTTGCTACGGTAAATGCAAAGCACGCAGAGTCAAGCTGCTCGGACCAGATTGACCTTGAAATCTGTCGCGCATGCACATTAAGTTAAAACGTTCTTGCTTATCTTCCGTTGTTTTTCGCGGTGCTTGAAAAAGAAGATCTGTAAAATCTTGTCATGATACTACATCACAGTGGCTTCGTCAATGGCAATGGCTTGAGGAACAACTTTTGGCAAAGTACAACTTTTCCAGGGTCCGACAATTGCTATATTTCCCAGATAGGAACCCATGCGACGATTGCCTCCTTTCAAAAGTCAAATCACACTTCAAAGGAACATGATTTCAAGACGTCGAGGAAATCCAGGAGAATGCAATGATGCAGCTGCTCGCTATCACTAAAATGCATTTCACGGAATGTTACCATCAATGGGACCTACGCTTGATAATGTGTATGGCTTGTGAAGGAGACTACTTCGAAGGAGATTAAATGCCGAATGGATATGCGTTGTAGTTTTTTCTTTTTATAGCACAAATTCCGATCGTTTTTGGTCAATTTCAGATCCCGTATTAATACCGTTAATATCCTCATCGTGCCTGTAATCTATTACAAATGTGAATTTGCTTGCCACGATGCATTAATTCAGGCCTTTACACTTGCCGACGCAATACAGCAAGAAGTAATTTATGTCAGAATTCATTATTATATGTTTTAAGATTCGGATTAGGAAACTTAGTGTTATTTCTATATCCATAACGTTTCTGTCCTTGTACTTTCCAGCCTTCTTCAGTTATCTCTTGGCACATTGAAGAAATAACAATCAAAATCTGTTTCCTAGACTGGATGTAAAGGCATATAAAGCAGAAAATGTTGTTTTGGGGTTGCTGATCGTGTTAGTCCTCGTTCTATCATATACCATAAATGAAGGTACCTCGTAAAATGTTCTAATAAAGAGCATAGTACGATGAAAAATGCTGCAAACTCGATAAAAAACAAAATTTTATCGTCAAAATTTTTATGTTATTATTAAGTGGAAAAGACTAAATTATTCTTTTTTATTATCAAATTTTAAATCCTTTCTAGCACATTGAAAACTTTGGTTAAATATCTTGTTTTTCTTGCGCGTCAATGATTACACTGGTCAACAAAAAATAAAAACGAAATTTGAAAAATTCCTCAATACCAAACATCCTTTTTAGCTAATTTGACAGCGCTGAATCTGAAAATGACCTTACTTTGTTTTGGTCAGCTACCGTTTTTGCTGTACGGAAATACCTCATTTTTTTTTTTTTAAAAGGGACTTTTTAAAATTGTTTTCTGCATATATGATATTGACCGATGGCAATATTTTTCAAATTAAATCGTAGAAACCTCTCAATTCGTATTTAAACCAGAAAATATTGGTCAACTTATTGAGAAATACTATTTTTGCAATAATAGTCAGACCATAAGTCTGAAAATGACATGATTGTATATACCAAGACCAACAAGTATTTTCATCAAATTATTTAATAAACAGCAGATATAAAACCTTCGTGAACATAAGAACTATGGTAAAATTTTCTCTTTATTGATTGTCTGTCAAGTTCAATGTTATTTAAGTCTCTTTTGATTCTCCAGTAGTATCTTGTACAATTGAATAGGTGCATTCAACTGGGATATCTTTATTTGGAGTTTCTTTTCAACCTGAAAACAAAATGCTCTTAATATGCTTGGTTTCATTCCGTAGTGAAGAGATAAAAGTGATGGGATAAATTTATGAATATCAAACAGAAGATTGTGAAATTTCATTATTTTGATGTCATCTTAATTATCAGGTTTACTAAATTGTAATAATGATAAAGTTTATCAGTTAATTTGAATTTTGGCGATAAATTGGAAAAATTCGGTACTTCTTTTTTAATTTTTTTTATTTATTCAAAAACACTTTTTTTTTTCTTATAGAAATAGTTTATTTCAGGTAGCTGACATTACTTGCTCGGCGTACCTGAAAATTGATGGGTTTCTACGACCTTTATTAACTAAATTTTGCGATCAGCCAAGATATTAAATTGATCTTTTTTCCAGAAATGAGCAATTTCAGTACAGCAAAAACAGCAGCTAACCATTAAAAAACTCAGGTCATTTACGAAATCAGCACCATCAGATTAGCTAAAAATGTGTTCTGTTTCTTATCACCAAAAATTCTGTTGACCATTCTTATTATAGGGACATTTAGCGTTTTCTTTTGCGGTTAAAAACGCATTGTTTTCTAAATTCTTGCAAAAATCAAATAATTGTTGAATTTTAATGAAGTTTTCAGGACTGTTTTACAAATGAAATAAATTATTTTTGAATTTTTTAAAAATTATGCCAGTTATATATAAGGTAGAAATGGTTTTATTATCAATTAATTTAATAATGTGAATCTTTTCATGTACGTTATTGTCATTTCAATATAACTTCGTTAAAAATATTTTTTTTCACATCTGTTAATCACTTAATTATATGAAATTTCGAAAAATTAACATTTCGGGGATTTCATAGTAATATTAGTTACGCCTTGGATAATTAAATCATCAATTGTCAAACAAAAAACATTTACCGAAAATCTGTACTAAATAGTAAAATAAATATTATAATAAAACACTGACATTAATTAGAAAAGCTTGGAATTGCTGTTATGAATAAGTTATATTAAGGACACTATTGTCTTAAAAAAAAATTTTTATGAATAAATAATTTTCACACGAATTATCTTTTTTATTTTAATTAGAAAAAATTATTAAATTGTAAATCTTTTAAATTATTGTATTAATTTCAGCCTTTTAGATAATAATATTAAATGAAAACTATATTTACTAATCATAAATGGAAAAGCTTAATATAAATACCAATATTTTAAAAAATAACTTTGAAGTTTTTTTGTATTAGTGTATAAACGTACCGAAATAGGGGCGCCCATTTATCAGAAAATAAGAGCGATAACTAGATAATTTAAAGCCAAATTTTCTATAATAAAACATTAGATTACGGAGACTATTAACCTAACTTAAGATTACTAAGTACTTAAAATTTATATTAAAATGGTGCTCACTTCATTTACTTCAATTATTTTTTGCAGGTGTAGTCTCCGTAGAATAACTTTAGATCTGTCATCCCATTGTCAAACGTCAATTGTTGGGTTAAAACATAGCAGCTGTCTGTTAAAAATGCATTTTTTATATATTTATACTCAAAGCAAATATTTGTTTCAAATCAGATTAATTATACTTTAACTCTGTTAATATTCCTCAAAAGTAAAGCATATTTTATTTTTGGAATATTTTTTTAATAAAGGCAATTACATTGTGATGATAATCGACTAAGAATGAGAGCTAATTAACTATTTTCTAAAAAAAAATTTTTTTTTTGAAGTCAATTTAAATTACTTTCTGAAATGCAGTAAAATATGGTTATTGGAAAGAATTAAATTTAATCTATTAGCATGGAACTAAAACTAAAATAAAAGCGTCAAGAAATTTAATTTTAATCTCAAATTAAACAACATGGAACGCTTATTTTCCTCTCAGAATCAAGCATTCTTCTACGATTAAAATATTTCTGCTACATATGGTCTGGTACACTTGCGATCTTATTTAGAGATCCTTGATGAAATACAGAGAAGAATCTAGAATGTTAATGACGGCATCAGTCACATTCTTACCGCCGTAACGTAGCTTCGCTGTAAAATACATTAAAATATGCTTATTTGAAAGTATTAAATTTAATCTATTAACATGCAATTAAAACTAAAATAAAAGTGTCAAGAATTTTTTTTTTTTTTTTTCAAAAAGTCATTTTAAACCCTAGGTATCTCTTTTTTATAGGAGGTCGCTACATAAAGATGATGATATAATGTAACGCATGGTTAAAACGTTTGTTTCCTATTCGGGTTCGAATCTCAGCAAGGCCTGTAGAGCTTACGACACACCATACCACGAGTTGACATAAGACTCGTGAGTGAAATTGGGTAGATGGAACTATATGGGAACAGTAGAATTTTGAGTTCGAATAAATTAGTATCGTGACTGACCATTAAAGCGTACTGGCTTTGTTCTGACTCTAACTAAGGTCCGCTCAGCAAAGTTGCAATATAAACTGCAGGTGGACTGTGCGTGTTGAACAACCACGAATGTGCTTGAGCAGGTATTTGCAAAATAGTTTGGTTATCCCCACTAGCAGACAGACATACTTGGATGCAATCGGCCAGCCATTGCATTACTACATGTAACGCAGTATTACCTGATGAATGATGAGCCACTAAACCCGTTCCTCACCGAGTTCTTCTCACTCGGAAAGAGGATTACAACTAAGGTCTATCAAAGTCTATCAAGTAAAATGGGGTATGCTAAACACCATAGCTCTGTGCAGCCAGTGCGCTAATGACACGCTGGGCAATGGGCTTCCTTGGCTGAAATCAAAGGCGGTAGGTTCTCCCAATGATATCAACTGCTACACAAAAGCGAGTGTTTTAGTTGGAGGACATCGGCCGTGGTTTAACCTGGAGAGAGACTCCTCCAGGTGTAATTGTATGAGATACGCAACACATAAATAAATGCCTCTCCCGATATTTGAATAGAACTGATCAACCACCTTACGTCCACACATGATCATGGGGATGATGATGATGATGATAGTGGTGGTGATGGTATGGTGATTGTGGAGGGAATTACATGATCAATCATTACAAAGGTAGGCTATATAATGTTGAAACAGCAGATCATCTTTCTGCTGCAGGAATGGCAGAAAAAAAACGAGTTGGATAGTGTTCTGGAATTATATGACGCTGTTCAATATTCTCTCTGCAAACTCCAAAGGTAAGCTGGAATTGTAACATAATAACTATGATGCCATGGGTCGGTCCTGTGTGTTGTCGGTAAATACACGCTGATAAATAATGCCTTCCAGGTCTGCGTCGCACACGCAAACAACCGTCACTTGTTGAAAGAAGAACCTGTTCTCATTATTGAATTCTACAAACTGCTATTCGATCTTCCATATTAACACTTTCGTGACCAACACGGCAGTGTTGTCGGCATAAATATGTATGTGTCTGGAGCAGTCTTTCTCAAGCTTCTTTTTTTCTCAACATTCCTTTTTTTTTTTTTCCTTTTTTTTTTTTTTCAGGACGCATTTGTAGAATGACTAAGTCTGGAGCATAATTCAAATTTTAATAAGGAAAAATTAGTCATGAAATTTGAAAATATTAATTTTTTGTTTAACATTCCCAAAGAAGATTAGTGATTCAGTTTTCATTTAAAGGATTTATGAAGAATCTGTTTTCTTCGTTTATTTTTCTTTTAGAAAGGCTGTTAATCTTTGATTTAAATCCATTGAAGAATGCAAAAGGGAAAAGGGAAAAGATTATCCACCCCTTCTTAAAGATTAAGGAATTTAGCATCCAAATTAAATTATGATTTGATTTGAATATGGAAGCTATATCTAGCATCTTAAAAATGATTTTTTTTGTACGGTATATCAACTTCTTATAGGTCATTTAATTCCGAAATTTAATTTTCTTAGGAGCATTAGTAAATTTTTTTTAAAAAATTAATGCTGGTAAATTTTGTTTCCTATGAAACTGTATTGCTAACATCTTCGCTATAAAAATGTATTTCTACAATTTCTTAATGTTCTGACCCTAGTTTGTGGGGTGGGGGGTAATTATTTGCCTATTTCTAGGACCATAACAGGTGCTACCACCCCGGTTCTGGGTGAGCCAGAAAACAAAAGAAATTTAGAGGTGGTTCCTAGTTCTTCAAAAACCTTCCGTTCAGAAACCCTACTGCCGTATATAGTTTATCGTCATACCGAGGACTATAAACATTTTTAAACAGGAAAATAATTCATGAATTACTCGTCTGTTAAATTGGAACACGCCTGGCTACCCTTCATTATTGCTTTAGGTCGCACAGGTTGAGAAAACGCTGGTGTGGAGACTATCCTTAGTCCTAATACAGGTAGACGATTTACGATTTATCTTAACACTCTGGAGGTCACTTTTGGTCTGATCTTTGCTGTGGGATCCGTAAAGTCTGCCATTGTTGTCATTACCATGTTTCAGTCAGAGCAAGAGTTTGTTCCGGCGTCCAGAACCTGGTCTATGATTGTAGTAATCTTTATTTGATCACTGTTGCCAATCGCAGAAGTTCGAAACGAAACCAGCCTTTACAAAGACCAGAATACATCCTTCTCAAATTAAACAACATTGATCGGTTATATTTCCTTGCCGAATCTAAAATAATTCCACGCTTAGAATATTTCTGCTACATATGGTCTAGTGCTCTTGCTATATATTTAGAGATCCTTGATGAAATACTAAGAAGAATCTACAATGTCAATCAAGGGTTCAGTCACATTCCCAACGCCGTAACGTAGGTTCGATGTAAAATACATTAAAATATGCTTATTTGAAAGTATTAAATTTAATCTATTAACATGTAATTAAAACTAAAATAAAAGTGTCAAGAATTTTTTTTTTCATTTATAAAAATTCATATGGAACCTCAGGCATCGCGTTTAATTTTTTTTTTTTTTTTTTTTTTTTTTTTTTGTGATGGTAGCTAAAGGCTAATAATATAATGTAACGCATGGTTAGAACGTTTGTTTCCTATTCGGGTTCGAATCTCAGCAAGGCCTGTAGAGCTTACGACACCCCATACCACGAGTTGACAAGACTCGTGAGTGAAATTGGGTAGATGGAACTATATGGGAACAGTAGAATTTTGAGTTCGAATAAATTAGTATCGTGACTGACCATTAAAGCGTACTGACTTTGTTCTGACTCTAACTAAGGTCCGCTCAGCAAAGTTGCAATATAAACTGCAGGTGGACTGTGCGTGTTGAACAACCACGAATGTGCTTGAGCAGGTATTTGCAAAATAGTTTGGTTATCCCCACTAGCAGACAGACATACTTGGATGCAATCGGCCAGCCATTGCATTACTACATGTAACGCAGTATTACCTGATGAATGATGAGCCACTAAACCCGTTCCTCACCGAGTTCTTCTCACTCGGAAAGAGGATTACAACTAAGATCTATCAAAGTCTATCAAGTAAAATGGGGTATGCTAAACACCATAGCTCTGTGCAGCCAGTGCGCTAATGACACGCTGGGCAATGGAATAAATTAGTATCGTGACTGACGATTAAAGCGTACTGGCTTTGTTCTGACTGTTAATCACGCCAGGTAATGCGTTCTCTCCCAGAAATTCTAAGGTCCACTCAGCAAAGTTGCAATATAAACTGCAGGTGGACTCTGTGCATGTTGAACAACCACAAATGTGCCTGAGCAGGTATTTACAAAATAGTTTGGTTATCCGTCTTAGCAGACAGACATGCTTGGATACAAGCAGTATTACCTGATGAATGGTCAGCCACTAAACCCGTTCCTCATCGGAAAGAGGATTACAACTAAGATCTATCAAAATCTATCACGTACAATGGGGTATACTAAGCTCCATAGCTCTGTGTAGCCTTGCGCTAATGATGCGGCATCTCTGGGCGAAGGGCTTCCTAGACTGAAGTCAAGAGCAGTGGGTTCTCCCGATGATATCAACTGCTACCCAAAGCGAGTGTTTTAGTTGGAGGACATCGGCCGTAGTTTAACTTAGAGAGAGACTCCTCCAGGTGTAGACGTACAAGACGCGCAACATATAAATAAATACCTCTCCCGATATGTGAAGAGAACTGATCAACCAGCTTACGTACACACATGATCTATCAGATATGTCAATATCAAGTACAATGGAGTATACAAATCTCCATAGCTCTGTGTAGCCAGTGCGCTAATAACATAGCATTGCTATTTTTCATGGTAATTGTTCTGTTGGGCTTACATGTATGGTACCTGGATTTTTAGGAAATGATATGCATTAATACACTGGCGGCAAGGTGTCGCCAATTTACAGCTGAAATGGCGAGATGTAACCGTAATTTCTATGCAACCAGTTTCTTCGCCCACACTTCTCACCTGCGTAGTTCTCTTCCGCCTTCTTTCTTTCCAATCAAGTTTGATCTTCAAAAATTTAAATGCAATGTCAATCGCTATCTTTTGTCTTCTTAATTTTGTCTTCTCTCTTTAATCATGTTTCTTTTTCTCATTGCCTTTAGATTAAAGCGTTGGTTCGTGAATTTAATGACAGAGTAATCGTGAGATAAATACCTACTATAAATGTATATAAACTCAGTCTATACCCGTAGATTAAAATAAAGCGTTTAATGCAGATATCCCTATAGCTTACCCAGATCGATATATACCTGATCAATACACAACGACCGAAACGTTGTGATAATAACAACAGAGATGAGGACAATAATCCGAATATAAATAGTTTAAATATATTTTGTCTTTGAGTTATTTCTTCTAAAACCATCGCCGCCATTCATTTACTCGTTTGGTAGGTTACTCGTTGTTTTCCCCAGTCTCTCTTGAATTTAATCGGTCCTGTGAGTATCAGATTTTCCAAGCACTCTTTTTTCATTATGTACCCTAGAAATTTCAACTGCATCTTCCTGATGTTAAGTATGAGTGTCCGTTTTTTCATATTTTCTCTAAAAAGTCGTCGTTACTCACCTGTTTATAACATGATATTCTCAGTATCCTTCTGTACGGCCACATTTCTGTTGCGTCACACCTCTTCTTTATCTTAGATAGTCCAGCATTCACTGTCATATAGGAGCATTGATATTATGTAAAAGTTCAGGACTCTTTTCTTTGTTTCTAACTAAATTTTCCTGTTTATTAATACTTTGCTTAGCTTTTGGAAGGCATCTTTTACAATCACAATGCGTCTTCGAATTTCAGTGTCGCACATGACGTCATCTCTTAAAACCAAATATTAAAATTGTTTTACTTGTTTCATTTCGATATCTTCAGCTATTAATGCTTGCGGCCATATTACATTGAAACATGGGTTCCCACACAATCACCGAACTTAAGCAATATCGGGTCTGGTCTGTATCTAGATCTGTGGCCGCTTAGAAATACTAGGGGCTGTAAGCTTGGACGTGCCACTAGTCTAATAAATAATGACTGGGAATTGTTAATCGCAGAGACTTTTCCAATTAGAGTTGGTTTCACTCAGGTGCAAATACACCTGGTAAAGGTATGTATTCACCTTTTCTCCCCCCCCAGTTATGCATTAATTGGTAAATCTTACATCAATAAATTATCATTATCTCAAAAAATAAAAATAAAACAAGGTACTTCGACGTGGTGCAATGATTAGCAAGCTAGTTTCGCTAGATCAATTAAAACTGAACAGTGATTTCGATCCACAGCGAGTGCCCCATTCTTTCAGCCGTGTGGCACATTTAAGCTATGCTTAGAAAATCACAATTATTATCACAAAATATTCTTTCAAACTGAAATACCATCTAGCTTGAAATAGCCTTCAAAAGTCAATAAGGTGTTAAAAACGAATCAATCAAATCCAATTGGTAATTTGTATGTTGGACTGTTCCTACTCTTCAAGAAAATTAGATATTGATAAAAAAATATTAATAAGAGAAAATATAAGAAATAACAAAAAGCCATTGTTATATACACAGCCAAAAACACCTTCATACTTCGTAAAACAACCAATAAATATGTAAGAACTCCTATCAATAATGATGGAGTGCTTACTACCCTTCGGCTTGACTTATACAGTTTCGCAGAGCCTGATCTCCCATGATGTTTAATCTTATCACCTATCATCAGCAATAGGTATCTCCCTTGTCGATACGATTAAGAACTGGCTATTTTTTTCTTTCTATAACAAGCCTGAAGCTCTCCTATTTTCGATTGGCATAACCCCAACTGATCCGAGATTAAAACTGAACCAGCTGCCGCTTTGAGCCACATTTGTGTTGCTTGGCAACTGACCAATCGTTTCTGAACTGAAGATGCCAAGTACAAACCGATTAGTATACTGCCCTGGCCGTAAAATTGATACAAAATATTTCCCATGTACTTGTGAATGCTTCTATACTCGAAAGCAGTGGATAAGAAAATGAGAAGCCTTAGTTGCTATCCCAAATCATGAGTTAAATGCATGTTCAACGATTAATAAAGATACCGGCCATACTGAACGACATATCGAGAACATCTATAACTCACAATTGATAATGGCTGTTAAATTTTGATTTTGGATGTCAAGGCTAAATGATGCGATTATGTTGTATAAGAAAAGCACACTGATGACGAGAAGGTTTAGTTTCTTCAATACGTTGTGTTAGAGTACATGTTCATTCATTACAGAAAAAAAACACCAGATTTTGAAATATGTATTCTTGCATGTACATGTAAAGTATAGCTGGCCATTCGTATTCGAGGATACCCATCTACCAGGGCGGCTAACCAATCCCTCTTGCAGACGCTTGCTCAGTCGCATTTGTGTTTATTGAAAATCCACAGAGGCCACCTGTGTTTTATACTGAAACTATGTGAGCAGAGCTTAGTTACAGTTTCTGGGAAAGAGCGTGTTATCTAGCGTGATCAACAATTTGAACATAGCCAGCACTCTCAAGCCCTCGGCCACGATGACTTGTGACTACGTGCTAGCATAGCAAACGACAGTATCTAAGGGTTCCCTCTATCCAATTTCACTCACAAGGCTTGGGTCAACTCGTGGTAGGGTTTTCAGGCACTTTCCCTCCAGTTCGATAACATCAGGAAATTGACCATGGTGAGATACGAACGTTCTAACCAGTCGGCCACGTGCTCAGAGCGGGAAATGTGTAGACCTCGTTCGAGTTACAACGGAGTTTACTTTTGAACAAATAATTTTAGGAAATGTAAATGATCGTCTCGTTTCCATCGATGTATAATTTAAAAGCAAGCACTCTGGGCTGTCTAGCTGCGATTGTCAGTTTGTCTAGAACAAGGACAACCGTTAGAAACGAAGACATGAAAGACGCCAACATGCAAATTACACGCTCGAGATAGCAAAGCAATTTAAATATCTGGTAAGTGTTTTAACAGAGCAAGGAAAATGTGATACTAACACCCGAAGGTGCATTGGATTACTGAAAAATACCTTCCAGAATCTATGCAAAGTATTAGGAAACAGGAAAATTTCGTTATGAACAAAGATTACTGATCTTACGTAATATCAATATGTGGCAATGAATGCTGGACAATCTCTTCGCAGTTAAAGAAGTGACTTGAAGGAACAGAAACGTCGTTCTACAGAATGATGCTGAGAATTCGTGTGCTGAAGATGTGAGAAACAACGAAGTTTTAGAGAAAATGGAAACGAAAAAATGACTCTTATACTTAGCATCAGGAATAGAAAGCTGAAGGGCACATACTGAGAAAAGATGGCTTGTACAATTTGATACTCACAGGACAGATTAACGGTAAGAGATTCAGAGGAAAACAATGCATAAATTACGATCAGCTCAACCTCGCTAGGGTTGAGCTGCTGGTGGAACAGGGTTTCGGTGAGATAACAAAAAGATTAAACATATTACAAGACAAAAAGGACGAGAAATTATGGAGAGTCATGATCGCCAACGTCACGAGGGAACATATCATTATAGAAGAAGATATATCCTGGCGGAGCACATAATACACAAGTAATTAACAAGATCGTGGATTTCTCCATGATACCAGAATCAGAATCTGAATTGCGTCGATGTATTATTATCATTATTATTATTATTATTGTTATTTGCGTATATTATATTTTCTGCTTCGTATCCTGTAGAGCCGGGTTCACTCTATGTTACTGAGGTCTTATATGAGAATTGTCATTTAAGTGATATCACTTTTCTTAGTATATGGGATGTTCCTATGTGGGGCAATCTTCGGAGAAACTTTATGTTGTTAACTGGGACACTGCTAGTAAAATGTTCCATTCTTTTTCTCATGAGACCTAGATCTCCGATTACTATTAGTACAGTTTCTGTCTTCAATCCCCACATCCTGTTAATCTTCATTTACAGGTCCTTGTATTTGGACAATATTTCCATTATTTTCATGTAGGCTTTTATCTCAGATGGTACTGCTATGTCAATAAGCAAACACTTCCTGTATTTCATGCCTTTTATTGTAATATCAAGTCTGTTGGATTTTACTTCCCTGCTAATTTGGATTTGGAATGTCCCGGAGGATAGTTACATCATTATTTTGGGTAACTTTGTCTGGTTGGTGCTCATACCATCGCTCATTGGTTTCGATTTTGTGCTTCTTGCATATCTTCCAGCACAATGTCGCTACCTTATTGTCCCTGTGAGTACGTTCATTTTATTATTATTATTATTATTATTATTATTATTATTATTATTATTATTATTTCTTAATGATGCAAATGTTTAATTCTGCAAGCGACAATACATATAAATGAGTTATTGAAAAATCTTGGAATTTTCAGCATCGATCCGAAAGGTTATTTTGTGATTTTTCACAAGGTCAGGCTTTTGCGACATTGAAGACGTCTGGCCTGGTCTGATGCTGATCCAAGAGATGCTTGAAATAATCCAAATAAGAATCTGCAATATTACCGGTCCTAAACTAGCATCTCTTTATCTATTCTACAAAATATTTTCAGGGAAATTGTTCTGAGATTTCATCGTTAGTACATCGTCTTCACAAATTTGAATTTAGTTCTCGGTATTCTGGAATATATTCAAATAGGTATCTGTCATGTTGTATATCCTGATCTGGCGTCTCGATATCTGGCATTTTCTGTCTGGTGTGACGTGGCTTCCCTCTGTCTTATTTACAACTATTTTCACGGCAATTGTTCTGACGAACTCTTTATCCTTGTGCCACGACTACATTAATTTAAGTGTGTTATTATAGTAGCAACTAGGTCTCACCGTTTTAATATGAACCTAACTAGATGCAAGCGCCATTTTTATTGTAATGGTTTCTTTTTTTTTTTTTTTCTTTTTTTCGCATTTCTCGCTTGTCGAACTCTCATTCGATTTCATGATTCCTGGCAATCTTTAAAAAAATAAATACAACGTCAATCCCTACCTTCTGTCTTCCTGAATTTTCTTCTTGTAGGCTTCTTTTCTTTATTTCTCCTCGAAAAAGTTTTCTCACTTTCTGTCACACCTTGTAACTCTCTGCGTCTTAGTAGTATTCCCGCCTTGCTTGGGGTGAAATGATTGAAAAAACAATGACTGGCAGTTAATGTCTCATAATTTCACTGATAAAATTGCAACTTTCAACCGTAAGTTCCCTGCTAATAGTTTCCTCTCAGAAACATCTCGCTTGTCGAACTTCTTGCTTTCCTGTCGACTCCGAACTTCAAAAACTTAAATGCAACGTCATCGGCCATCTCCTGCCTCCCTTTTATCGTCCTGTCTGTTTCTTTAAATCAAGACATTTATTGCCTTGCTTGGAGTGAATTATTATTAAAATAAAATAAAAAATCTTCGTTAAGAGGCGAGAGATAAGTGATTAATCTTCTTTGAAATTATGTCTTACTTTTTACAAGTTCAGCATCAAACGACATTAATTAACGTCCCACTTTTGGAAAATCACCCTTGGTCTTCATTTTGTTCTTCAAACAATTTTGTGTCTGATGCCTGACCTTTCTGATATTGATATTTAATATCAGGAGCATTCCATTGTTCTATTCTTGACCTACACACCAGTAAATAAACGGTTCGGACAGGAAATGGTGAAAGCGGAAATAATTGCTGAAAACATAATCCTCAGAATTGTTTAATAATCATTCCTGAGACTCGCATTTCTTCTTCTTCTTCTTCTTCTTCTTCTTCTTCTTCTGCTGCTGCTGCTGCTGCTTTTTCTTCTCATCCTTCTTCTTCTTCTACTTCTTCTTCTTCTTCTTCTTCTTCTTCTCATGCTTCTCCTCCTCCTCATGCTTCTTCTTCTTCTTCTTCTTGTTCGGAAGCATACTAGGTTCACTCCTCTGTTCTTTCTTCTCTAAATGTGCCATATGATTGCCAGATTCTACAATTGCTTTTCCTCTTGATATATCCAAGAAATGTCAACATCAAATGATTCTAAGTATAAACGTCATTTTTGCGTCCATTGTCCATAAACTTCCTCATTACTCACATTTTCTGTACCTGTGATTCTCAGAATCATTCGGTAGGATCACATTAATGTCGCTTCACTTCTCTCCTTTATCTGTGAATGTCCAACATTCACTGTCATAGAGGTGGACCGGTATTAGACAACAGTCTAGATCTCTTTTCTTTTTTTTCAAACGAATTTTTCCTTAATATTTACATACTTAATATTCGGAAGGTATATTTTGCAACTCGAACGCGCCTTCGGATTTCGGTGTCACATTTTCCATCCTCTGTTAGGACTCTTCCCAGTTATTTAAATTTTAGAAATTAAAGAAACACTTCCAATGCCTCAGTGGATTAGTTGGAACAAATTTAGAATAGGAAATAAGGAAATGGAAAATCAAATTAATCATTTCACCCTTGAATAAATGTAAAGTGATCTAGAAGTCTGGCCGTTCAGTACAACCTTCTTTACTCGACACCATAACCCTTGAGCTTGTGAAGAATAACTACATGCCAGAACCTGTCAAAAGCCTTCGAGATATCTAAAACCACAGCACGAGCCTCGCCGTTCTTATTTAAAACCTAATAGATAAATTCAGTGATAACATTTAACGCATCGGCGGTTGACCTCGAGAAAAGAATTCTGTATTGTTTATCTGAAAGCAAGTAAGTGGAACGACTTGATTGACTAAATTAGACTTAATTACGACTTGATTAGGACATCTAGTACTTTGGTAAAAATAGATAAAATAATAACACGAGGATAATTCGATGTTCTTAAAGTCATGTGCAACAGAAGAGGATTTCCTACAAGTTAGAATTCCAGAACAAGCAAGGACATTTTTTATGGTTTGGACAGAACAGGGGCCATTTCAGAAGCGCATTTACTTAGGGCAATCGTAGGGATAAAGTCATAATCGAAAGCCTTTTGGGGATCTAGTTTGGAAATGTTAGCAAAAGCCATGAACACTGTGGAGTAATGGAGAGCGGCACGGAAAAATCGGAATGACAACTTCAAATTACAGTCGAGGTTATTACATTCACTTACGTGCTAATGCCCTTTGAAAAAGTATGAATCCAGCTCATCTTCCCTTAACTATGTGTAAATAGCATAGCTGTTATAGTGTAACACACCTATTCTATGGTTAATAGAATCTCACACCTATAATAAGTAGGAGTAGTAAGAGTAACGAGTCAGTCTGTCAGTGAGTTGATACCGGACGACAGTTAGTCGAATACTAAAGTATCAACGACCACAACTAGATTACTCTGCGTTATACCTATTATATCAAGTTCCTAACGTTTTGTACGTCGAACCTATTTTAGGACCGACTTAGTACAAATACAAGCCTCCACTGTGAAATCACTCCACAACAATAACAGACTGGGTGACAACTAGTCTTGGAGAAGAAAAATCTCTGAATTTAAAAACACTCTGAAAAGGGCTGTGATTCCTCAGACTGTCTTGCCCAGCAAACACTACTGCTACAGTTACACATGTGGAGCCCCTACAGCACTAAAGGGTTACGGAAAAAATTATATCTAGCAAGTTTATTTAGTGTTTGATGCTATTCTACTATAGAAGAATGTCGTCAAACACTGAAAACAAAGAGACATCATATCGGACACTCCATGATATATTATAAAATCAATAGCCATCCCCAATGTGTACGGCATGCCAAAGACGATGCACATACTAAAAAACTGTAACAGCTTCAAACAAATCCGTTTAAAATACTACCGAAAAACCAACATATAGAGACACTTCGGGACATTAATACATATAATATCCTACAATTTCTGAAAAATATAACTTCAACATAAAACATTCATCGCCTCTAGTAATTATGTCCGCACAAACCTGTATATGTACAAAAGCTGAGTATCATTTACCATGTATTGAACTGTGAAAACAGAATAACATATATCATATTTTTATTACTTCGAATCTCCCAAGAAAATTAAATTTTCGGATTAAATGTCCGTTAACAATTTGATATGCAGTTAAACAAACGAATCAATCCATCAATCCTGAGAAGAAGAGGTATGATAAAGGAACAAGCGATAACTAAACGAGTTTAATAGTGAAAGTTAGACCACATATAAAAACAATCCGGACAGTTCCTTTGCCACTGGGAGACGAAGGCCATACAAATAAACACGAGAATCTTTTGCCCATATTATAATCGGTACAGTATGATTTATTGATTTTGTTAGTATGTGTTGTTTGCTAATGATGAATTAGATGGTGTTCCCATATAGTTTTTTTACTTCGAAAAAGTTTTATTTGATATTACTCTGACAAAGACATTTTCTTCAAACTGGTTCTAGCGATTAACTTTTTTAAAAGGCGACACATATTTCTAAGTTTATTTTATTTTCTTGTAAATATCCGTTTTCTAATTGAAATTCAACTGGCGCCATGTAACCCTGTACTTGTTAACGCATGGTTGTTATTATAGACGACTGAACCGGTTCCCACAAGAGATTTTTTTTTCTAATGAGGACGGTGGCTGGCCACCAAAGCAGGTTAAAATGTAAAACCTTTTCTTGTTAGGATTTCGAATTTTTAATTTTTTTTTCTTCTTGTAGTATTAACGGCCCACCTAGCACAATGCGGGTAGACTGAGCGCCACGGATATGTCGGCAGCCAGTGCGATGTTCAAACGGCATTGTTGGCCAGGTTGCTTTCACACCTGGTCGATGCTCAGGGCTGAAGGTCCATCCGCCACTGGAATCAACGGACACTTGACCAAATCGAACCTTGATGTCGGAGAACACTGGCTGTGATTTGATATGGGTACGGATTGGTTCCCCCAGGTCTATCTGCTCAAGAAACGATACTCATGAATGAACACCTACCGAGGAATACGGACGGTGGGGATGAGGCACGTATTAAGCTGCGAAGGGAACCTTTGACCACATCCATGATGATGATGATGATGATGATGTATTATTAATGTTTGATTCATCCTTAAGTTGGGTGCAGACTAAAACTTGGATTCTGGAAGCAATGGTTTTTTTATAGGTTTTTCGTTAGTCTTCTCACTCCTCTTCAATTTCATCAGTAAATTTTTTCTCCTTCTCTCTCTCTCTCTCTTTCTCACTTCTTTTCGCTTTCTTTCTCCCCCCTCTCTCTCCTACTTGTCCCCCTTATTTGCCCATCACCCTCTCCCAGGAAGTATCTTAAACACAAGTGTAATTCAGCTTTTTTTCAGACGTTTACTTTCCATTACAAAATGTGTTCGGAAATTAAACACCCATTATATTTTAACTATGTTGTAAAAATTCCTCATATTAGGTCTGATGTATAATCCTTAAGAAACGAAAAGGAACAATCTACTTCTCTAGACGCCCAAAGAAGATCAATCGTCCGAATAAAACTTGGAATGTTAATGACTCTTACCAAAGTTATAGACAATACATTACCTTTACTTTTGGTATTTTTATCTTAATTTCTTTGCTTAATATCCGATGCAATTTCTTACAATCTGCCTCTACACGCTCCTTTCTTCATCTGCCTGTACCCAATCATTTTATTCCCATTACTTATTCTTTAAAATCTTTCTATCCTCAGCTGTTTTTATCAAATATATTTCTTTTTGATTTCCTCCTTTGTTTGCACAGACTGAATTTCTCTTTTTCTTTAGTCGCATCCTGTCTTTACAATAGAGTTTTATTTTCTTCTTCTTATCGTCTTTAGAAAACATGGCTGTAAAAGACAAACTAGTCTTTCGCCTTTTGTTCCTGTACTCTACTTTCTCGTAAAACCTGCTTGTTCTCTTTCTGTGTCTACATTTATCCTCACCTTTGAAACCTATTCCAATATATTTCCAGTATCACTGAATGGATTTGCTTGTCTGTATATTTTTCAATTATAACCACCCCGTTTTTCCGCTAATTCCTAATGCACCTTATTTATTTCTTACCCTTTTTATCGATCCATCTGTCTGCATTGTCCTTCTCTTTACATCCATTTCACTAGCTGTCTTCACTTTGTCCTCCGGTGTTTTAACTCACGTGTCTTTCCCGATTATTTTTATTTGACTTTACTCTATCAGCTTCCTCTTTTTCTTTAGTATAATTTGCCATTTCTCTTCCTTTTTTTCAACTCCTTTTTTTTGAGTGTCAGCTTTTCTTCTCTACTTAACTTGCTATTTCCTCTCCCATTGGCTTCGTTTGTATTCCTTTCACAAACTATTTCTTTTCCTTCATTTCTCTTATTTCTTTTCTTACTTTTTTCATACCTTCCTTTTTCTTTTGTGCATAACTTTTTTCTATTATTTTCATAAACTTCGATCTTTAACTTTCTTACTATTTCCTCTTTAATGACATTATTTTTCTTCTTTTTTTCATAACCTTCAGTTTTCTTCTTTTTTCTTATCAGTTCTTTTTTTCTTTTTCTCCTATTAGTTTTTTTTTTCTCACATTCTCGTACCAGTTCTTTTCTCCCTTTCTCATACCAGTTATTTTTCTCTTTCTCTTAACACTTCTTTTTCTTCCTTTCTCTTACCATTTCTTTTGCCATATCTCTTAATACTTCTTTTTCTCACTTTTTCTTACCATTTCTTTTTTCCCTTTCTTTTACCGGTTCTTTTTCTCACTTTCTCTTACCAGTTTTCTTTCTTTCTCTTACCATTTCTTTTGCCATATCTCTTAATACTTCTTTTTCTCACTTTTTCTTACCAGTTCTTTTTTCCCTTTCTTTTACCGGTTCTTTTTCTCACTTTCTCTTACCAGTTTTATTCCTTTCTCTTAAAATTTCTTTTGCCATCTCTCTTAACACTTCTTTTTGTCACTTTCTCTTACCAGTTCTTTTTTCCATTTTTTACCAGTTCTTTTTCTCACTTTCTCTTACCAGTTCTTTTTTTACCAGTTCTTTTTCTCCGTTTCTCTTACCAGTTTTTCCCTTTCCCTTACCAGTTCTTTTTCCACTCTCTTACCAATTCTTTTTCTCTCTTTCTCTTACCAGTTCTTTTTCCCTTTCTTTTACCAGTTCTTTTTCTCCCTTTCCCTTACGAGTTCTTTTTCCCCTCTCTCTCACCAGTTCTTTTTCTTCCTTTCTCTTCAATTTTTTTTAGCGTTCTACTTAACAGTTCGTTTTTTTTTATTATCGTTTGTTTTTCTTCCCTTCTCATATCTTCCTCTTTCTTCTCCGCATAATTTTCCCCCTTCCTCATAACCTTATTTTTTTTTCTTTTATATATTTTCCTGTTTCTTCGCAGAACATTCTGTTTCTTTCTTTCTCGTAACCTTCCTTTCCCTTCATTTCCCATAGCCTTCCTTTCCCCTCCTCTCTCATAACCATTGTTTCTTTATCCTTTCTCAGAACATTCCATTTTCAAATCTTCCTTTTCCTTCTTCGCACAACATTTTCATTTCTTCCTCCCTCATAACATTACTTTTTCCTTATTCCTCATATTCATCCATTTTTTTTCCTTTCTAATATCTTCTTTGCATAATATTCCTTTTTCTTTCTTTTTTCCTAAACTTCAACACTTAGCTTTATTGCTATTTCCTCTCTCATTCTCCCTTTACTTTCTTTCTCATAACGTCATTTTCTAATTTTCTTTTTCATAAACTTTGATTTATAACTCTCTTAATATTTCTCCCACCTTCTTTTTTCTTGCTATCTCTTTTACTCACATCTTACCCATCAGTCTATCGATCAATCGATCAGTCATGGTAATCTCTTCTCTTTTATTTTTATCTTTTATATCTTCTTTACTCCACACCCATCTTTTCTGCCGTGTTTTTTTCTCTCTCCAAAAGATTGGACCAGGTCTGAATACGCCCTGCAGATACAATAAACAACAAGTACCACAAGGGCCAAATACGTCAACAAGAACAAGAACAACAACAGAAACTAACAAAACGACACCATCGCGAGAACTACAACAACAATGACAAGAGCAAACGCCCCGTCGGGAGAGACTGGGCTTTATTAGTTCGCTTCGTAGAACTTTACACGTTATTGCAACGAATTAGCTCCCTCAGCTGGTTGCCATGGAAGCATCAAGAGATCCAACCTCCTTGCAGTCATCATGTGAATTTTGTCGGACAAAATAAAAAGAAAGAAAAGCGAATCGACAAAATAAAAAGA
>CAHIKZ030000100.1:695000-765000 GCA_903632075.3 Acanthosepion pharaonis
TATATATATATGGTTGAGCCACTACACAGTACAGGTGGCCTTATGGTTGCTTTCAATCATGAAGCACAACGTCGCCCCACGGTGTTGACTTCAGTGTCAATGTTATCTTTAATATTTGCACACGAACTAACTTTGATATTGAGCAAATTTAACCATAAACATAGTGGACCTTAAAACTACTTTTTTTTTATCATAGATATGTATATGTGCGTATGTCTTGGTGTGTGTGTGTGTGTGTGTGTGTGTGTGTGTGTGTGTGTGTGTGTGTATTAATATGATGTAGAAAATCTATCGAGTAGAAGTGGGAAAATGCGTCAAATTGGAAAAGGTTTTTTTAATGTCTACGCGTTTCGCCTTCGTGTGCTAGGTTGGCCACTTCCTGTCGGAATGAAAGTACAAAACTGTGTTTTTTTTCTTTTCATTTTTTTTTATTATTATTAAAGCCGTTAATGTATGTTTGAATTAAAATTAGCTCACTTCGACTATGTCTCTGTTATTCTCCCCATTACCTCGTATGCCGCAATTCCGGAAAATCCTTGTTGAAAATACAACTATACTTAAACATGTAAACAATAAACAAAAACTAAAAATTCTTGAATCTATATACATAAAACAGTTCAAACCTAACCTGAAAAAATAAACTATGAAAACTCCACAAATATACTCAAATGCCTATAACTAATAACAGAAGTCATTGGTTTATACCAGCGGCTTCCCATGCTTAACACTTTCCGTTTTCACTTTCGTGTGTCATGCGAGATGTCATGGGCTGCGATGCGATTTTTGCTTCCAGTGGCTCCTATGCACGAGTTTGCCGTTGCTTGGAAATCTTTAATGCCCGTGTATTGTTTAATTAATTGTAATGTACTTGTCATCTCTGATGGTGGCATATGTAAGCCGAAAGCTTAAATAGGATTAAAAAAAAAAAACATGTACAATATGGTGGTTTTCTTTCGTCTTTCAATGATAATGTTATTAAGCTTAACAGACGATATGAAATGAATTTGCTTCAAATAAATAGAGAAAACCTGTCTATATTATTTAATGAAACATGCATATATATATATATATATATATATATATATATATATATATATATATATATATGCCGGGTGCAACAGCAAAATAGTACAAATCATGTAGGAGCATAACTATCCAAGCCAAAAAAATTGTTAATATCTAAAAAAAAAAAATCACGTAATTAATTCTGGGTCTTTTTTCCAGGTTTTCAGATAAGACGTTTAGCCATCTTGACACAATTTATTGTAAGGAACATTGAAAAAACATTTTTTAGATATTCTGCTAGAAAAGGAACAGGTTAAAATCGTTTTATGTCAGATCCACTGTCTTCCCAAATGAGCAATGGTGGGAGGAAAAAGATCATTCACGCCTTCAGTAATAGTACCAAAATTTATGCTCTGGTTTCCATCTTCAAAGTCCATTCACGAAACATATGTGATAACGGTGAATAAGTTTTAAAAAATTGGGAACAGTAGTGAGGAAAACTAGATCAGGAGGTCACAACTGGATGATAGATCATCAATTAAACTTAGAGCTACGGAGATCAGTTAGAAAGGGGTCAACACAAGGTAAAAGACTTTGGGCATGTGCGTGAGGAGTTTCATTTATGACAGTCTAAAAAGCAGTGAAAAAAAAAATTGAAAATGAAATCGTATGTGAAATCTGTGAGGCATGTTTTACTCATAGGATGGAAAGTTAGAAGGTTAGAGAGTTCGAAGATCATCTTGAATAAGTTGAAAAATGATCCTAGAATAAATATATATATATATATATATATATATATATATATATTACAATAAACGTGCAATCAATTTACAAATACATGAATTATTCACACAAAACTAATGCAAAGGTTAATGATTTAAATGGCGAGACATCCATCATCGCAAACAATTCAAATAGTATACAAAAACCTCCAGATCCGTTATGAATGAATTGATCCTTGTTTATATAAATTTCTGCCGTATTAGTTGTTATTTTTACTACAAGCTTTCGTCTGTTCCTACAGACATCTTCAGGTATAGAATAGATGCTGTTCTTGTTTTTTTTTCTCTTAGTAATAAGAGAACAACGAAAATATATGTGTTGTTGTATCCGAAAATGCTATTGAAAATGAGTTATTGGTTTTGGAACGCGCCAAAGCAACGCTGAGTTTGATTTTAAATTTTTAAAGTGTTTGCGTTTATACCAAATATGGTGATGAACAAATTTTTTTAGTGGTAATTTTTTCTGTCAAAGTGGCATGAACTATATTGTTCAATAATTACAGTAATGTCGCACTTATTATCTAAAAGTCGCACTTGGATCAGTTATTTAAATTACAATAAACGTGCAATCAATTTACAAATACATGAATTATTCACACAAAACTAATGCAAAGGTTAATGACATCCATGGATGTCTCGCCATTTAAATCATGAATAATTAGTTAGCATGACTGTTACACCCTGAAAATACCTGATAAAAAATGGACTTTTCTAAATTTGATCGGGTGGAAAGAAGTGAAAAGACACTACTTGGTTTCAGTGAGAAAATGAACGAAAGAAAGAATGCTATAGAAGTGTTTACCGATTTCATGCCAATACTTCATAAATGACGAGCTATTCAGTTTTGATCGAGCGGAAAAACTTTAAAGATGTATCAGAATCGTTACATGGTTTTAGTGAGAAAAGAAAAGAAAAGAAAAAAGAAAATATACAGAAAGAGAGAAGTATTTAACGTCTGTTTCTCTGAAATAAAAAAAAATGTTGGTTATTTCAAGTATTTTCATTTTCTAAACCTTTACTTCTTAAAATAACGATCGAACGTGAATCCCGTGAGTCATCAAGGTCACAGCGACGCCACATGTACTGCAGCCGCAGTAGAAGTGGTGTTACTTGAGCAAGATAGCCTGACGGAGCGCAGACCTCTCCAGACCGGATTTGAATTCAGAGTTACTTTCTACTAGAATCGTTGCCACCCACTGCTATAGAACCCAGTCTGTCCCGCTATTTGCCCATAGCTGGGGGGAAAGGAGGATTCGTACTTTTCCCAAGGGTATTAGCACATCACTGGAATTCGAAATTGGCTCACCGATTTATCAATCTAAGCTGCTATCGATTACTCCACTGTGCATCTTTCTCTCTCTCCTTCTCTCTCTCCCTCTCTCTCTCTCTCTCTCTCTCTATATATATATATATATATATATATATATATATATTAGTCAATTTTTATGTTTATACATTCTTTTTATAGATAAAATATTTAAGTAAATGCTCTGTTTATAATAAACAGTATTAAGCAACATTTACTGGCCTGAAAAAAGAATGTATAAACATAAAAAATTTCTTAAAATTCTTTCTCATTCCATTATATATATATATATATATATATATATATATATATATATATATATATATATATAAGCATTTCACCCCCAAGTAAAGAGGGAGTGCCACAGAGGTTAGAGAAGGAATTATACTCACATAAGCTATCAATACGTCATCAAAATATCTTTCGTCACCGGTCAAGTGACGCGAAATGTTATGACCTGCTTTGTTTTATTTTCAAAAATATTTTTCTTTTTAGTGTAGCAGGTAAGTTAAGCTTGTTTCAAAATATTTTAAATAAACATTATAATTTCCGATTTTCTTAAATAAGTTTTGAAAAAATTATAATTGATTTTTAAAAGAATTTCAAACTGAGATTTTTTTTTTTTTAAAATGGAAAAAATGGTTGACATTATCTGTCAATTTTTCTGACTAAAAAAAAACAAGATTTTTAACGAAAAATTCTGACGTGATAGGATCGATTAAAAATGTGAAAAATTACCCCTAAAATACTTTGATCTTTCCTCTTAAAAATAACATAAATATTTAGACAATAAATTTTTGTTTTCGTCAAGCTTGGCGTCTTTTTCGTCATGCTATGCTCTTTTTTAGGGATCGCATGGAGGGACCTAAATAAATACTAAGAACCTGGAAAAATGACTGAGCAACATCATGGTTCGGTTAATATTTCGTTCACCGCGTTTTTAGAATATTGATTTAAATAAATTTCATTTTTATTATATCTCATTTAAATTTACGTAAAAATTCTTAAATATGGCTTTTTCATTAATTTTGTAATATGACATTTTGGTTTTTACGCTTTAAGAGAAAATGTTAAAAAATATTAAACTAAAAATATTAATATTTGTTCACCTTTTTACAGAAAACACAACCAATAAAAATAATTCTATGAATGCACTTGTTCTTTCTTTTTAAATAACAATATTAGAGACAAATATCAAAGTAACTTTGTGAAATAATGATGATGATTTATTTTGAATATATTTCGAAGTATAAAAATAAAATAAAAACGGGCATAAAGAAACGTCTTCGAAAAGACGTGTGTCTGTTAAAAATCGACATTAACTTTATGTCATTTTTTCTCATTAATTTTAATAAGTAAAAATCATTACAGTTCACTCAATAATAAAAAGAGAACGTGGTAATAAAAAACAACTCAACCTACCATTACATATATTATATACCATATTTAATTATTACTTATTATTCATTGGATTTGATTATTATTACTTGTATCATAATTTATTATATCATCCTATTATAACTGTGCATGTCCATATCTTCGTTAATTTGCACGACCGTTAAGTCCTGCCATTATCTAATAAATGATGCACTATTCCGTTTTGATCGCGTTGAATGAGGGTAAAAGACAATAATTAGTTCCGGTGAGAAAATGACAGGAAAAAAGAAACAAACAAACAAACAAACAAACAAGATAGAAACATTTAACATCTTCTGTCAATACCTTATTAGTCCTGGGTATGACGATAAACTATATCCTGCAGCAAGGTCTCTGATCGGGATTTTGAAGCTTTTGAGGAGCCTGACATCACCTCTTAATTGCTGATGTTTCCAGGTTCAATCTGACTCGGGCTGGTAGCACCTGTTAGACTCCAAGCCTTGATCAAATAATGAAACAAAATCAAAACGCATTAAAAGTATAAACATACATTCTTATCGTAAAATACCGGCAATAGATGTTTGTATAAAAGTAAATGACCAACAATAAATGTTATCTGTACTTGAAGATCATACATTTGCAAACAAAATATATTTAGTTGAAGCCATAAACATGTACTGGCATATTAAGATTACTGCATTAAATATGCCATAGATATACCGCTATACAAAGTCAATAAACCAACCGATCCCTCAAAAATGATGGTCTATTCTGTTTTGATTGCGTAGAATCAGAGGAAAAAACTCTACTTGAAGAAAGAAAGAAAGAAAGAAAGAAAGAAAGAAAGAAAAAAAGAAATTAAAGAAAGTAAAAGAAAGAAAACAGAAAGAAAGGAAGAAATAATGAAGGAAAAAAGAAAGAAAGAAACAAACAAACAAACAAAACAGAAAGGAAACAGAAAGAAAGGAAGAAAGAAAGATTGATAAAAGAAAGAAAGTAAAAAAAAAAGAAACAAAACAAAAAAAAAGAAAGAAAACAGAAAGAAAGAAAGAAAGAATGAAAAAGAAAGAAAGAAAGAAAGAAAGAAAGAAAGAAAGAAAGAAAGAAAAAGACACTACTTGAGAAAGAAAGAAAAAATAGAAAGTAAGGAAGAAAGGAAGAAAGAAAAAGAAAGGAAGAAAGAAAAAGAAAGAAAGCAGAAAGAAAGGAAGAAAGAATGAAATAAAAAAGAAACAAACAAACAAACAAACAAAACAGAAATGAAGGTAGAAAGAAAGAAAAAAGAAACTAAGAAAAAGAAACAAAAAAAGAAAAAAGGAAGAAAACAGAAAGAGGGGAAGTAAGAAGGAAAACTAAAGAAAAAGAGAAAGAACAAAGACAGAATGAAAGAAACAAAGAAAGAAAGAAACAAAGAAAGAAAGAATGAAAAACAAAGAAAAATAAAGGAAGAAAAAACAAAGAAAGAAAGGAATATAGAAGAGTTTAACGACTAATTTAGTGAATGAAGAAAGGTGGCAATTTTCAATCTTTTCATTTCTACGCAATTCTCAAAATACCGATTAGTATTCATATTTATGATTGGTATTGCAATATTTTGTTAAAAGTGTTGAGTTCAAATATTTAGCGACGTGATCGGGTAATTTCTACTGATATTTCATTTTCGTGGAACTCGCTTTGAGCTTTCTCTATCTTTAACTTAAGATTCATCAGAATATAAAAATGGGAAAATCATGAAATTTTCCCGGGTTAAAACTAGTTTAATTATTAACTGTGAATCGCTATATGAGTCTATACATAATTTTTGTAAAGATTATTGGATTTTACGATGAACATTAAGAAGTTAAATTCGCTTTGGAAAGTTAAAAGTTATAGCTATCTACCTGTTATCATAAATCCTATAGTGAACTAAAAATTGTATTAATGATATTCCCTGTTCCTTTCTAAAATCGATGAGAAAACTCAAATATATTGCGCGTAAAAGAGATATTTGAATGTTTTTTTTCCAGTCTCAAAATTTTTCAGAAATATTTTTGTCTGTTTTATTTTTGGTTCAAAGGGGAAAAGACATACCTAGCAGAAATGTATTCAGGTTTCTTTCTTTGAAAATAAAACAGCGTTGATTTGAACAGGGAAAACGACAAGCAAAGTTAATTTGCGTCAACGTAATTCTCATGTCAGATTTCTACTCTGATATTCGCCATTTTCTACGTCGTGCTGGAATATCAAACACTCTTCCCGTTTCATTTTCTACAAACTTGTGATATCGCCTAAAAAATCAGACGGCCTCGTGTGAATACTCTTCGATCTATCTCGAAAGTAATACGCCATAAAAAGTGGTTTCATCTTCCTTTGCTAATTGTAAAAAAAAATGGCCTGCCAGTGTTTCAAAAGATAAATGTTACATGAAGCCAGATTGTGAGCATCAATTCAGTCACAAGTAGTAAATTAATTTGTAAGACTACAACGATAACCATCTCTTTATTCTAATAAGTATTACCAAAGACTTATTATAAACTCATGCGAACATCCGCTTGATCTATCTGAGATATTTTTTTTTAAATCCATGATAAACGAAGGGTAATTATTTACATTGTTTGAATCGTTGGCCTCATTTTATTGCAATATTCATGCGAGTTCAATAGTTGGCTACTTCAGTGATGAACAAAAAATTGTTGAGTTGAGTTAAAGAGAGATAATTGAGACATCCGGAAGAGGCATAGTACGTGGAACTAGAAGAATCGACCCCGGTGGTCAAAATAAACGGTTCGTTAGAAATTTCAGTCACCTGAAGAAGGCCGAGGCGTACAACGGCCAAAACGTCCTAAGCATGTCAATAAAGATGAGGACAACAGTCCGAACAATGTAATTAATGGAAATAATTACAAGACCTCATCTCAGAAATATAGAGAGACACGAAACGAAGGATGTTAAAAGATTTTCAGAGCGATCAAAATACTTTCCATAACAAATATTATGTTTGTTGATTGAGTCAAATTTAAGTACGGAAATGTTTCAGAACTCCTTAGCATATATATATATATATATATATATATATATATATATATATATATATATATATATACAATATATAATTGGTATATACGGAATAGTGTGTTGAAACAAAATGGCTATATTTGTAGTGATTTTATAACATACTTATGTTATAATTTTTTTATAAAATAATATATATATATATATATATATATATATATATATATATATATATATATAAGACATATTTCTATGTTTATACATTCTTTTTATAAAAAATGTCTTAAATATTTGCCGGACTTTGTCCATTTCATATATATATATATATATATATATATATATATATATATATATATATATATATATATATATAGCGATGTCAAATATAATGTGAAATCCAAAATGCTGGCAGAAATCGCTGATACCCACTGAAGTGTGGACAAGGGATGAAAGTAACATCAATAAGCTAAACTTTTAGCTATATTATTCTCTTCTCTCTCTCACTCTTTTCTCTCTCTCTCTCTCTATATATATATATATATATATATATATATATATCGTTAAAATGACAGAAAAAGGAAAATATTAGTTTCTTTATTTAGCGTTTACAGCGTTCTTACGTTTTATGGGGATAAGGGAGTGCAACAGTTGTGCACATAGTCTGTAGTCTCAAGTGCTTTCGGACAGTTCTTTACTCATTTTAAGTGGGTGGGAGGGGGTTGTTATAGGTGTTGCTAATTTCTCTTCATGTTTTGAATCACTCGAATTCCAGCTGTGCTCAACAGTGGAGTGCTCGAAATAAAGGCTCCTAATAGTATTTAAAATAACACAATAAATACATATCAACAAGTCAGAATATAAAGACAACCTTAGAACACCTAAAAGAAAGGTCTTTGAAAATGGCTAAATAAGTGGGCGAAAGTGCCAGGGACAATGGACAATATGGACAATTTTTAGACTCTCTTAATCCCATAAACGTAATAACGCTGGGAAACTAAATAAAAAATCAATTAGATTTTTCTCGTCTGTCATATTTAACGAAAGATGTTCCACAGAATGGTTGCTATCAATATATATATATATATATATATATATATATATATATATATATATATATATATAAAATAAACTATTACCTTGGAACATGCACATTAATGTTAGCCACCTGATGAGATGTCTAAATTAGACATCGAAACAAATATGCATTTTTGTAGTGATAACGTATGTGTGTGTGTATATATATATATATATATATATATATATATATATATATATTATACTGGAACGCACCTATTCTATTGTTAATAGACTCTCCCACCTATAATAAGGAGGAGTACTATCAGTCGTATAGTCGCTAAGTGAGTTGGTCAGCCAGTCGATGTCGGACAACCGTTAGTCAGATATTAAAGTATCAGCCACCGCAACTAAATTTGCAGCGTCATTAACTACTATATCAAGTTCCTAACCATAGATAGATAGATAGATAGATAGATAGATAGATAGATACTCAGCATATATATATATATATATATATATATATGCTGAGTCCCAAAAATATGACGAAACAGCAGTCCGGTGCTTTCTGCTTTTTGCTGAGGATTATTCTAGACTACACATACACACACACACACACACACACACACACACACACACACATATATATATATATATATATATATATATATATATATATATATATATATTCTTCTTATTCTACCATTTCACACACTTCCACTTTTTTTTTTGTTTTGTTAATTTCAATCCAAGTAGGCATTACAAATTTTTTTAGTATATGTATGGAGGATTGAATGGTTACGGACGAACACTTATGGTGAATATGTAAATTGCAACGTGCGTGTGAATGGGTCGGAAATCAGATTAGCGAAGTATAAGATAGTTAGTGATGATCAGCTTCAAAACCTCCCCTTTTTGGTCTTGTGCCACTATTCTATTTTAAATACAATAAATAATAATTACTAAAATTTGTGACCCTCCTCTTTTACAGGCAGAATCACACAAATGCATGCTGGGAAATTTTCCGAGCCTATAAAATACAACAGTTTGCTGTTTCATTTCACTGTCTTAGCTTAAAGTCAGAATGTTACGTTCGCTTTTCCGAACTTTTTTGTGTCGATGACGATTCTTAGTTTGTGAACATTTTGTTATACTATTATTGTCTTGCCTTCTTACTGATGATTTGCCTTGAATATATTGTTTGCTTGCTTTATATTATTTTTCCGTGTTTTTTTTTGTTTTGTTTTTTTTCATTTCTTTTTTCTTGTTATTGCTTCTTGTAAACTGTCAATTCTATTTATCGGACAGTTCTGTTACTTAATTTTTATTTGACCATGTCTATTCACTACACACCTTTCTTCATCCTTTCTTCAGTCACTCTCTCAAATTCTTTATTTATATCCATTGCTTTAAAATTTGTCCCTCATTCGCTACTGTTTGATTGATCATTCTCTTAATCTCTAATTCCATTTTGTTTTCTCTCGTCCACATTTCCCAACATATATTGTCCTTTGTTTTGTTTTAGTTTACTTCATTAATACACGATACCCCAGGCTTTATATCTAGGTTAATTTTCCTTCTCTCTCTCTCTCTCTCTCTCTCTCTCTCTCTCTCTCTTTCCTTCTTTAGTTAGTCTGTTTCTTTCTGCTCTCTTTATTTCAACCTCTCACTTCTACCTTTTATTCTATTCTTATTCCTGTAATATTTTCTCACGAATCTTCACCGTTTTTTTGTTGTTGTTCTATTCATTCCCATTTAGATAATACAAATAAAAGGACTATGTCATTTGCCTATAGTTATCGTGATCACCAATCTTTAGAAGTGCTCACCTAGTGGGGCAATGATAATAATAATGGCGCCATATTACAAGAGTCTTCATGAGATCCACTTCGACCTCCCTCATCTTTTATGACCAGCAGGGCCTTGAACAGATGCTATCATGATGAATATCTCAAGGACCCTATAGTTAGCATAACGGGCAATGGGTGCGAATGGAAATATACTCAATACTATACACACATACAATAAAATGTCTATAAGTATAGATAAACATAATAACAAGATGTATGTGTATGTATACACAATAACAATAACAGATACTGTCTTCTTTTGCTAACAATGGTAAATTTATATGTTAAAGTATAGGTTGCTCTTAATATTAAGACTATTTGGCCTAAAAAAAACTGAATTGCTCGGTAGCAAAAACTTAAGCATTAAGAGTAACAGATAAATTATAATATGAATTAATAATAAGAATTAACTGTTCACTCATGTGAGAATTTATTTGCTAGTATATTAAAATATATGTATTGATGTATGCAGATCAATAGATAGACAGATAGATAGACAGACAATGAAAAAGACAAGATAGATAGATAGATAGATAGATAGATAGATAGATAGATAGATAGATACTCAGAAGATAAAACTTACAACTCAATAAAATAAATAAGATGGATGTTAAAACTAACAATTTAATAACAGATAGATAGATAGATAGATAGATAGATAGATAGATAGACATTCAGAATCTAAAACTGATAATTTAATAACATACAACTAATATATATATATATATATATATATATATATATATAGAGAGAGAGAGAGAGAGAGAGAGAGAGAGAGATAGATAGATAGATAGATAGATAGATAGATAGATAGATAGCAATTTTTTAAGAAGTTATGGATTTTTATTTATTAATCCAACAGATTTTATCACTTGATACGTTATTTTTAATGGATACTCGTATTTAATATGCGTTCTCCGGCAGGATTCAAACCTGCGTCTGCTCAGATCGTCCAAGCGTGCATCGCATATGGCACTTAACTGACTGACTGAACATTCAAACGACTGGCGTATTTTTATGACACACACATTAATGTTTAAATGATGAGTAATTTCTGATTATCATTCGAAATACGTTTCTCATCCTTCCGACAACACTGCCTGTTAGCTAACATTTTTCGGAAAAAAAACATATTCATAGATTATATTTAAGTCGCGCCTAGCCTAATTCAATTTTCATTCGATTTAAGTGCTCAGTTATCGAAGAGGAAATACTAAAGAAATGTTAATTAAGGATGTTTTTCTGTTTTAGATTACTTGCGGGGAAACCACTTTCTTTCTTTCTTTCTTTCTTTTTTTTTTTTTTTTAAGCGTTTCACCCCAAGCAAGGCAGGAAGCCACTAGGACGCAAGGGGTTACAGAAAATTTGGAGCAAGAACAGATAGGAGTGGTAGAAGAAAGAATGAGGAGAAGGGTAGTGGATAGATCAAGGCAACTGGAGATGTCGATTGACATTACATTTGAATAGCTGGAGATTATAGCTCTCAGGAAAACTGGAATAGGGAAGGGAGTTCCACAGGCGAGAGTTGCGTGACATGAAGCTATTGGAGTAGAAGAGACGGCTACATTTAGGAGTTTCGACAGTGAAGGGGTGAGAGTGGGAAGCCAGCCTCGTAGGGCGCTTGAACTCATGAAGTCTGGGAACCAGCGAATGCAGCTCCTCGGAGCAATTGCCATGAAAGTATTTGTAAAACAGACAAAGAAAAGCGACGGCGCGTCTGTGAGAAAGTGACTGTAGACGAGATGCCAGAGCAGGGCCAATTATATTGCATATCCACCTCTGGAGCCTATCAAGAACCCCGAGGCAAACAGAAGGGGCTCCAGACCATATATGGCAGCAATACTCTATGCAAGGGCGAATTGTTGATTTGTAGATCTGGAGGATCGATTCCGGGGCTTTACTCAAATAATTAAAAGTGAAATTTTCTTATCTTTCTATCAATATTTCTGACTTGCTTTAACATCGCCATCATTGCTCCAAATGCTTTGTCAATACTCCTAACCGCCTCACTAACACTATGTCTCATAGTTCACTCAAGATTTACTTTAACGTCGCAATTCACACGGACTTCGTAAGATGGCTGTCATCATTTCAACTAGTAACAGAAATATGACCACAAGTTTAATTTAGGTATATTATATCTACACATTTGTGTATATCTTCGCAATTATAGTCTTCTGCAATATCAGTAGTCAGTCAATTATGTTCCATGCGTGATAGATGCTTAGGCGATCATGTAATTTTCGATACATGACTGACGATTCATTTCTTTCTGCGGTAGACAATTTACCATCCAAGGCTATAGAACCCGGTCTGCTATTTCCTCATACCTGGGGGGGGGGAGGAGAAGATTTAAGGGTATTAGCACTAATATTAAGTGAATGTAATGGATTCAACTGGAATTCTAACTCGGCCACAGTATATCCTACTAGGATTCAAACAATTTAACTTTTGTAAAACCACGGTAAAATAATGGATAGCGGTTCAGATTGAGGAATCGGAGAGCCGAATTTGAATTACAATCGAGGCCATTGAATTCACTTATGTGCTAATACTCTCGGGAAGGTATGAGTCCTCTTCTTCTTCCACTAGCTATGGATAAATAGCAGGACATACCGAGTTCTATAGCCTTGGATGGCAACTGGTCTACCGCAGAGAGAAATGTCAAAAAAAATTAACCTCGTCAGTCATGTATCGAAAGATACATGATCGCCTAAGCGTGTATCACGCCTGGCACATAACTGACTGAACACCATATAAATGACAATTCTATACAGCACTATATTATTCTTAATCGCATGTGCTATGTCGTGATGTCTTCTTCTCAAAATATTATTATTTTTCCTTTTCACTTCTGTCTATTTTAGCTTTCCTTTATCACCGCCTGTTTGATCACATTCCATGACCACTCCGCTTTCCTCGCGGAACTCATTCGAGTGCCTGTAACCAACAACATTTGCGTTCTTCCATCAAGTGTCTAAGGGACTCCCACCATCCACTTGCCGTTATTCCATTATTTTATGCGCGGTCGCGTTTTATAGATGATTCAGCTCAGTCAGATGTTCCTCTTCTTGTTAAACCTTCTCTACAGCCATTTAATGGTTGGAGAGTTTTTATACAAGGCTGAACAAAATAATTTAAGCAGAGAAAGTTTTTCACTTACTCGACATGCAACATAAAATGCGAATAGAATTATGAAAAAATAATGTTAAATGCAGTATATATGAAAAACCAGGTAGCACTTCTCTGGACTAATCCCACCCACCATATGTTAATTAATATATATATATATATATATATATATATATATATATATATATATATATATATATATATTTGTGTGTATATATATGTGTGTGTGTATATATATATATATATATATATATATATATATATGTGTGTGTGTGTGTGTATATATATATATATATATATATATATATGTGTGTGTGTGTGTGTGTGTGTGTGTGTGTGTGTGTGTGTGTGTGTGTGTGTGTAATTAACATATGGCAGGTGGGATTAGTCAGAGAAGTGCTACTTGGTGTTTCATATATTCTATATTTAACATTATTTTTTCATAACTCTATTCGCATTTCCAGGATATATCAGATACTTTCATTGAAAATGGATACATTGTGTTGGAGAGGGATACATATTTATGTGATAGTTTTTAGTGGAGATATTATAGATGATCTGATGTGTTGTTCTAGAACAGGAGATGGAGTAGTGACAGCATTGTGTTGTACACAATAAGTCTGCCGGGGTGATGCAAAAGAGATCTAACCATTCCCTATGGCATCCTGCAGTGGCAGAACCAAAGAAGAGACAGAGCGTTGTACATTTGGATTTTAAACTGCGTCATACAACACCACTTAATGGGCGCCATGAATCCCCAGGTAAACACGTTTGTGTTATTCCACCATGGAAACAAATCTAGAGTGAATTTAATATCTTGATTATCTGAAGGCGCTTTATGCTTCGACGGAAATGTATATTCGACTTAAATTTAAAAAGATTAGCTTATTTTATCTGTTTTAGTATAAATAATACACCTTATCTTTTTTTTTTAATTAGAAATGAAACCTGCCTAGAATAAAATGCTAGAGAGAATACAATACTGATAAAAAAAATTTCCAACTTTTTAAATTTTGAGCTAGAGAGATTTAGACTTTTAAACATGTTTTCGGATATTAAGGACATCTTTTTAAGTGCATAGGTATGTACGCTTTTTACTCGCTGGAGTTACCAGTCCCACGCCCAACTAGTTTGGGAATCAATTTCGTTTTTTTGTTTGTTTGTTTTTTTTTCACCCTATGCAAGACCTATGAGCTACTCAAGGTAAAGGGTTATATAGTACGGAGTTATATTAACTTAGGAAAAAAGTACAAACATTAGTATAGACCTGAAGTAGATTTTAGAAGGCAAAAGAAACCCAATCCTAATCAAACCTCTACTCGTGTTCAAAAGACCGGGGAGGAGTGTGAACCGGGCGATAGTTGAACCTATCTACTCCGATTAATGTGGAAGAAATAAAAATAAAAATAAAATAACTTCAGTATAAAATTTCAGAGTTCAGGCACAAACGTTAGGAGTACGGAGCCAAAGCGGACATTAGCAGGAACCGGAAACCCAATCCTAAACAGGAAACAAGGGATAAACCGCTATTCATATTTAAAAAAAAAAAAAAAAAAAAAAAAACGGGATTAGTGAGAACCGTACGATAGGTTAACCTGTCTACTCCTATTGCACTACTCCTAGACTGATTGCCAACCAAAGCTATGAACGTTTTTTATTTAAAAACCTTTCCCAAGGTGATACAGAAAGTATTAGATTTTCAAACAGGTTTTGTGAAGCTAAGGAAATTTTTATAAGCGCAGAGGTGTGTGTATAAGGGTATGCGTTGAGAACTTGAAATATTTCTCAAAATTTCACCCGTCGCAAATTAGACTAAAATTTTTAGTTCATTAGTACGCTTCTTGGAGATGCAGATGAAGAAGGTAGGATTTAAATATATAGCCATACAAAGTTTGCTTTTTGTAGGTCCCTATTCTTTAACGCCATAATATCCCCCTGTGGCGTATAGAGCTATAGCCCCACAACACTGTATTGCTGCAGTGGTTTATGTGACAACTAGGTTTTTTACTCGGTGAAGATTCCAGTCTCATGCCCAGCGAGTTTTCGAATCAGAATTGTCCTTCTGATAGACTGACTGTCAGCGAAGTCTAGGGATCCCAGTTATTTAAAAACAGGAATTCATAACTTTTTTCAAAATGATATAAAATGCGTAGGATACATAAAAATGGTACACTCTACTGTAATGATCAAAAACTTAACGACCCGGGCTGAGTGGAGTTGATTTGAACACCATGGGCATGGAATCCCGTCGCCAATGGATTGCTTTTGTTTGATTTGACATTTAACATAAGACTGCAAAACATGCGAATGCCGGCAATTTGGTTCAGGCAGTTGAGATTTAAGAACTCAGATGTATTCCTCTTCCACATTCCTTGCCGTAGTTTCAGCAGCCATAACGTCCATAGAATAAATAGATGGCCGACATGTTGACATCCATTCAGTCTATCTGCTATCCCTCTCTCTCTCTCTCTCTCTCTCTCTCTCTCTTCTTAAAAGAAACGATGTCTACTACTTCCCGCCCTGAAAATAAAGCAACGTACAAAAGTGATGCAAATAACCGGGCCTCAATTTTAAACCAGCACGCCTATTCCACTGGCCACATTGTGATAATTCTAGGCACATCTTCTATTATAACATTGTGGTTTATTTAATAACAACAGTGATGGAAACATAAACAAAAAGAAAAATAATGCAAATAAAATTGGCTAGATTATCTACCCCCAAAAACATATTTCATTTAAAATTACAACCGTCACTCGTTCGTGTGCATAGAGGTGTAGTCGAATCAATATAGGCATAAACTTAGGCCAATGAAGTCCTAAAGATCGAAACGTGTCGAACGAAAACTTTTTCTACTTTGATATTTCTTTCCCATATATATATATATATATATATGCCTTTCTCAGAAATTACTGTTTCGCTGTATCACAGCTCCTCAGTGTGACTAGACATCCTAATGCTTCAAGCCAGGAACGAAACCCAACCGATTTGGTGTCAGTCAGAGCTTCTATCACTAAGTTATCTTCATTCGGCGGAGTTACACAGCTAAATCTAGCGTATTGTTTTTACGAATGTAAACAAATACCAATCAGCCTAAGTGCGCCATTCATTTTACTAAAAGCTATATATATATATATATATATATATATATATATATATATATATATATATATATATATATATATATATATATATATATATATATATATATATATATGGTGCATAATGCGAACGCTACTGCAAAAGCTAAAATACACCAAAGCTTTTAAACTAATATTCATCATTTGCTATTGTTGTGTATTAGTCGATATCTCGCAGTCAATCAACAAATCAATCAATCAATCAATCAATCAATCAATCAATCTATCTATCTATCTATCTATCTCAATGTCTTAGTCTATTTTGCATGCTAGTTTTTTATCTGTCGAGATTTTAAGCGTATTAGATTAATAAAAGCCTTTAAAAATCTAATAATATTTTGTCTATTGAAACAGGTAATTCACCATTATCTTTTGACATATATGTAAGCCTTTAAACATTGCTGACTCAAAATTAATGTTTATTAGTTGGGAATTATCCAATAGCTAAGCACGCCGATCACACTGTCAATACATCAGGTTGTCTCAACCTTTTCTTCCATGTTTGGTGTGAAAAAAATTCCAGGTTTACATAAACACAAATAGAAATTTCATCTAACAGGAAGTACAGTTTATTCATAGAATATAATAGTAAAAAAATATAAATTCTGACTAATGACTACTAGTACTTCTGGTGTCTACCTATCAGCTTGTCAAGCTGAACTTTCATGCCTTGATTCTGCTTCAGCTGTAAGTCTTTTCAATCTGCAATATATTACGTGTCGGTAAATAATTTGCTGCGGAAAATCCCGTGTCTACCAACCAGATGGTGGGAAAATCAAAAAAGAATGGAACAACATTTTGCAAATATAAATGATGAGAGGATACTATATCCAGCAATCCATTCAATCCTTCCTTTTCAATTCTCCTTTATTCCAGGCCCTTTTTAAAAATTTCTCAGCCCCCACCTGTGGGTCTGAGAACTCACGTTGAGAATGTCTCTACTGCATTACGCATTATCGGGAACGCATTTTTCTCGACCGAAATTCAACAGATTTAAGTGATAGTATAATGATTAAATTTATCATATGCTATCATAATATTTTCCAGAATATATCTGCAAATATATAAATTTGTCTAAAAGGATCCACTGTCATGCACTCTTCTCTCGGAGATTAGCTGTGTAGATTGCGCATGTGACAAAATCAACAGAGAAAACAGGAAGAAAAACAACCCTATAAGATTGACCAGTGCGTTAGTTTGTATAAATATAATTGATTGATTCGTTTTTTTTTTGTTTTTTTTTTTATGGTTCATCTACATTTTCCATGCTATTCAAAGATAGAAAATGTTTTACCGAAGGTCAGCTGGAACGTTCATAGACGATATCTTTTTCAGTCGAACCTCGTAGATTGTAGGAATTGTTAGAGATAATAACGAATTAACCCATATGTATAGGGATAACAAACGGATCCAGAATTTTCCCAAGGTTATTTGCGCGTAATTGAATATAAAGAACCCGGCTGGAATAGGAACTTGGCTCTGAGATCACCACTTCCGTTAGCCATGTCACTACACGCACATTTAAGCTTACAGCACCTAACTACGTACTGGGGTAGTTCCACTTCCTCGGCTTGGAGAGTTTGTATCAGGTGACACGACGAATCGTAACAGACCGGAGACTGACAGGCTGCAGTAGATGTCCAAGACTTCTACGAGAGATACGTCCATACTCTGATGCACTCCATCATGGTTATTCAATTGAGTTTTTTGGGGGGGTTGGCGGGAAATTCGCACATTCCAGAGAAATATTATTATATATAAAACGGTTTAAGCGGTCTCAATTTTACCCTATTTGACGAACTGAAGAAGGTGGCAACTGTCTTATAGAGAAAACCCCTTATATGGAATTACTACAAAATCCCAACTAGCACAGCTTAGAATTAATATTATTTATACACAATACAACTTAGAATCTAAACACAACAAAACATTCTAACACAAAACCCTTTAAAATGGCGAATGAATTGACCGAAAGTTCTTTGGACAATAATAAGTATGGTCAGTTTCTAGACTCCCTTAGAGCACATAAAATAAAATAATGTAAGTACATCAGAAAATTGAATAAAAAGTTGCATGATTTTTCGTGCCCATCATATTCCTTGAAATATATATATATATATATATATATATATATATATATATATATATATATATATATATATATATATATATATATATGTATCCATCACTGATATTGAGCGCATATATATATATATATATATATATATATATATATATATGCTTGAAATTTCCGTTTAGCATGAAACAGACAGTCGTCATTGGGTGTTGACATAAGCGTCCATCTTTATAATTATATACGCTCCACACCTGATATTGAGCAATATACTTATAAATATACCATATCTTAAAACTATATTATGTGCTTATATATATATATATATATATATATATATATATATATATATATATATATATATATAGTGAAAGAGTGATTGAAAGAGACATGAAAAACACACATAAATCTACGAACAAATTATTTGGTTGTGTCCGTGTGTCTGTTGAATATTATATATTTGCTTGTATTCTATCGAAATGTTTACATTAAGAGACACGCAAATCTTCATATATATATATATATATATATATATATATATATATATATATAGATAGATAGATAGATAGATAGATAGATAGATAATTAAAATTTGTGTGTTTAAGTAGCAATCCTCCTACAACACTTAATAATATTAACTATGAACATGGACACAATATCTTGACCGTGTTTTGAAAAATGAAAACATTTTATAAAACATACATGCTACAAGCTATTTCTTAATTAAAAGTTAAAATATTTAATCCTAGAAGATGGCTAAATGTATAGCCGAAAGCGCTCGGTTAAAAAGAAAATTCAGACAGTTTTTACATAATTTATCATCTGAAAAGAAAAAAATATTAGATCGCATTAGAAAATATATAAAAAATGAGTAAAAGCACATTGTCTGTCGTATTCAATGAAATGTGCATATATATATATATATATATATATATATATATATATATATATATATATATATATATATATATTGCGTTGTTATAGATATTCAGGTTCGAACTACTTCATCAACATCACTGGAACAGGATAGTGCCTGAAACATCTGCGACGCTGTCTGTCGCTCACGCATTGGTCTTTGCAACCACATGAGACGCTGCTTGACTCGAGTTCGGAAAATCAATGTTCTTTCGTGATTTCATTTAAATGGTTGTCAAGGAAATGGATAATTACTCATAGAAAATATATTTCTCATGGACTTAATGAATTTTTAAAGAATGTCTTTATGCGGAAGAAACTGCACATGTTGACGGCTACTGAACACTTGTAGAAATCAAACAGCGGATGAGAACACAGTGGGTGGTTATGCATTTGAGTCATTGTAAACAGCAGTAGGTGGATTGTCAGCACAGCTCATAACAGGTGTAATGATTTACACGCGCTGTAAGCAAGTTTTTCTTCATCTCAAATGAAAATATATAACCAGAATTTGTATTCATGCGATTTTATATTTGAGACCTTTCTATATTCAACAAAGACAGAGAGCATAATAATATTTCTTTATTAGAACTCATGGGTATTACGTGTGGTGATGCCCACGTTAAGTGGGTTTCTTTATTCTAGTAAAAGTGATATATTGCACCTCTGAGGGTTGCTCCTTGTCGCGATGAATGGGCTTGCCTATTTCCAGTGACTTTGTAAGCGATGCCGTTCGAAATTTATGGTAGGGCTACCGTTGGCGACAAGTTCGAGGACGAGGACCCAGACTAAGCGTGACCAACTACAAAGACTCCAACAGTGGAACAAACTGATAACAACATATCTCAACTTTTGAACCAGCGGAATGAGCGTGCTACGCATAACGGACATGCTACAGAAGGCGTCTCTCGAAATTATAAGTCAGCGGCAATTTCATAACTAGATTCTGCATGTTTCATTCAATATGTGCCGCAGAGGAATTTCATGAAATGAAATGTGTGGGTCACTTCCCGGCAAGTTAAGGTCCCCCTTAATCAAATTCACGCCATGGGCACTTTTTTTCTACTCTGATTTTCTTTCATTATCGACCAAATCTAGCAAAGCCAAACGCCGATAGGGAATTGATGACGGAAGAAAGTTTGGTTGAAAATGCAAATTTCTAATACTGAACCTGCACGTTGGCGGCGAATTCAATCATCAACGTCGTCATCATAAAAGAAAACGATCAGCAAAGAAGAAATAAAATTCTTAGATACATAGAGATATAGCCGATTCACCGGTTTATCGTTCCATTCTCAAAGAAAGTTTTCCTTACTATTACACTTTATTCAGTACAAGACGCAAGAGCCACTCATGCTAGAATGTTACTGACTGAAGTGTGAGATATGAATTCAAGAGGAGGTAGAAAGAAGTGAAGCTCATGCGGATAAGGAGCAGAGACAAAGATTGAACTGTGACTTTAATCGGTTCAGGAAAGTAACCACATGGGAGTTAGTTCACAAACTGATGACATCCAAAGCTATAGAGACCTGTCTGTCCTACTATTTACCCATAGTTGGGGGGAAAGAAGAGAATTCATACCTTTCCCAAAGGTATTATAACGTAAGTGAATGTAATGGACTTGAGTGGAATTCGAACTTGGCTCTCATTGCGCCACCGTACCGTGATAACAGACAAAGAAAACCAGCATATAGCAGGATGAACGTGAAGAAGGGGGGAAATTTGAGAAATACGAGGGCCTTGTCTGAGTGCTGAGAAGGAATTAGGATATCGTGGCTATAATTGTACACATAATAGTAGTTACAATTGGAACTCTGCCCAAAATACAGGTATCAAAATTGGATGAGTTGGAAATTGGAGGTAGGGTTGAAACACGCTGTTGTTAGAGTCGGGAAGAATACAGTGAAAAGTGCTGTTTTCTTTAAAAAAAAATAGCCAAAAGGGAATGCTTAAAGGTGGAATGAATGAAAAGGTCGTTGTAGAGGCTTATTGGTTGTGGATTAGGAGACGAGAATCTATGATTAGAAAATCGATACAATGAAGGAAAAAATACCCCACGCAGCATTTGCATAAGAAACCCAAAGAGCAGATCAGTATTTGTGGAGGTGGCTTACAAAAGGTTCTTGAAAAAAGAAACGGAAGAGTTAATCTGTATAGGGCAATGACGGAATCATTGATCGATTTGTTTTGTTTTTGTTTTTTGTTTTTTGTTTTTTTTTCACCCTTTTTCTAGATTATTTAAAGCCGAAACATGTGTTATATTGTAAGAAAAATTCTTAGTATTATTTAGTTTTGCAATTATATTTTTTTTAGAATAAAAATGATTTTTCCAGATACATGTACTACTATTTAACCTCTACCAGGGTTTTTTATGTGTAAGTAAATGTAAGCAGTAAGAAATTGGAGAGTCGTGTTCGAATTCCAATCGAGTTTGTTACATTTACCTAGGCGCAAATTCCCTTGGTAAACGTATAGATCATTTTCTTCTGCGTTCCGCTATGAGTAATTAGTAGGATATACAAGGCCCCATAGCCGTTTTTTGGCAACCAGTCTAGGCGGATAAAATCTCTGAATTCAATCTATAGAAAGAATCTAGGTTGGCGATTTCAAACGAGTATTTCGCAAGAAATATTTCAGCAGTTCCTACGTGGCAAAATGAAATGATTGACTACAAACCGAACACTCTTAGCTCTGATAGTTATTCTTTGATCGTTATTTGAATGATTGATAATGTAAATCAATCATTGACAGCAAAGCATTAGTCAGAAATTATTGCCATAATTTTTTTTCTGTAGGAAGCTCATTTTCACCCTGCAGACGAACCACTGGTTGCAGAAAGTTATGAAGTTTTTTGGGTTTTTTTTAATTATACGACGCACTCTCATATCTGGATAATAGTGAATACATATAAATATTCGAAAGAATTTTGATGGTTCTTACCCAGTGGACAGGATGGTACTTCTAAACTATTTACTATCCCTAAATGAAGTAGCTTACATTTATTCGAAGTATCATTCTAAATTTCAAGAAAGTGAAATTAATTTTGGAAATAAACCTGAGCGTAGTAGAAAGAATAAGCTGTCAACCAAAGCAGAATGAAACCATTAAATGGTGATGGTAATATTAGCAGTATTCTTATAAATGAACAATCAGCTTTCATTGACCGAGCAGCCTGTATTACTCTCGGATGAAATTTATAAAACCTTTCTCTTAAAACAACATTTCAGGAAAATAGATTTCTCAAGCCCATTAGCTGTTATTGTTATTTCCAGTATTTATGAGTTTTTTTCTTCCCTAACCTTTTGTTTGACGTAATGTCGAATGTCGAATGTCAACATCTTCATCATCTCATCATTTTCTCCTTGAGCTACATTTTAATTCTTGTTGCTGAAAATCGTCAAATGGTTCAGTCTCTGTTAATTAATACAGATCTACGGAAAAAAACGAAATATTACAAATGAAGATCAGGTAAATGATCTGAAAACTTTTGAAGGTAACAAGAGGTTCTATGAAAAGAATCCTACACAGAACAAGTCTACACCTATACTGAACTCTCGTCAGACACTTTTTGTAAAAGCTAATCTTTTGAAATCTTATATCTGTCTGAATTTGTGGCATGAGGAGTTATCATTATTTATATTCGGAATATTGTCGTCATCTTTGTTGTTACCACAAGTTTTCGATCGTTGTGCTCTCCGCCCTTCATCTGATGCATATAACCCTACTGGGAACTGAATCCGTTATTTAATTTGCGGGGGTAGACTCTTCACGTTCATCTGTCCATGTCGAGTGATATCGTTTTGTTCTTATTTTTACTACTGTTCAGTTATTGCTCACCCGTTTCCAGTGGGTCCAAGTATAGATTGCCTAACCGAGGGATTGAACTCACAGTCATTGTCAACTTTTGACATGTGAATTAAAGCTTCGTTTTATTAATAAGAGCTTGGCGATATTCCTAGACATAGACAGTGGAACTAGAACAGTTTACCCCCGTTAATTAAATAAAAGGTCCAGTTTAGTATTCCTCATAGATCCATAAACAGCCGTGGAAGGCCGAAGTGAACAATTGCAGAGATGTTTTGATAATAATGAAAAAGATGAGGACAATAGTCCGAATATAAGTAAACTGAAATCTAATTTGCAAAGGATCATATTGATAAACTTATCCACTTCCAGCAAAATCTGATATGGTCAGATGAAACAAAACGAGAACTTTTCGGGTTTTAATAACTAGAAATTTGTTTGCAGGCGTCAATGTGAGGTTTTCAATCCAAAGAACACTTTCTTTAAAACATGGAGGAGGATGTGCCATCTTTGAGGACTTTGTTTTAAAAACTTATAAAGAGCTTGGTAGTAGTTTTATGAAGAAAAAAATATTAAGTGTATATTTGAAAGTGTATGTATGACTATCCATTTTTCAATATTCACACAACGCAGGGCCCAATAGCTACTCAAGGCAGAGGTTTACTGAATGAATTTGTTGAAAGGTCGTAAACGGAGGAAGTAAAAAGTAGATAATATGGGTATATGTGGAATAAATAACGGTTGGCCCTAAACATGAAGAATTTAATAAAGTAGTCATTAGGAAAGCATCCTCTCGGGAGACTGTGTCAAAACGTAACAGTTCTGTGGAAAAAGTTGCTTGAATGGAACTTCCTCCTTACAAATGGAATATGAAGGAATTGTGAATGAGGCAGAGGTTTACTGAATGAGTTTGTTGAAAGGTCGTAAACGGGGGAAGTAAAAAGTAGATAATATGGGTATATGTGGAATGAATAACGGTTGGCCCTAAACATGAAGAATTTAATAATGTAGTCATTAAGAAAGCATCCTCTCGGGAGACTGTGTCAAAACGTAACAGTTCATGGAAAAAGTTGCTTGAATGGAACTTCCTCCTTACAAATGGACGAAGGAATTGTGAATGAGCATCCTTGTGTACGCGTACTAACTGAAATTTCAAGAATCATTAATTTTTACATACATTTATGTTGCTATTATTGAAAATTAAATATTTAACATTTTAAATAGGTATGGCTACTGTTGTTTTTTCCGAAAAGCTTTACTCTTCAATCAGCTTTGTCATTATTAAAAGTCAGACGGCGCGAATAATTCCAGTCAGAAGTGTGTCTATATGTAGACGACGGAAACGGCCACAAGGTTCTGTTAGAGCCTTGGTACAAGGAGAAAAATATAAAAGAAAAAAGAAATATGTATAATATCTTCGCCATAGAAATACATTTCAAATACAATGTGCGATAGATAGAACACAAAGGAATATAATGTCATGTCAGAAAATGTAAGAGACAAAAGCATACGAGATGATTAGCTCTAATGAAAACGTATTGATTAGAGGTAAGATGAGATTCGGATGGTTAATATGGAAACGATGGTAATTCTGAAGAAAAAAAAAGGAGAGAAACTTTTATAGAAACCTTTAAGAGGAAAACGTTCTTGAATATAATAGGCAAAAAAATAATTAGAAATAATTATCATTAAATCATTGATTTAATGCATTATTCAAGATAATAATCAAGTCATTTTACAGAACGATTCTGTTGATAGTTCTCTGCGCAAGTTGCACCTTATAATCATTGAGTCTGATACGTGTTAAGATGCAAAAAGAAAAATTGTGGGATGCATCTCTGTGTTAAAAAAGAACTTTTTAATAGCTTGAATAACCTGTGGCATAATGACAATGTTTTCCCCCGCAATAATTGCCATAGATCTATCAGTAGATAACAAAATGAACACACATTATTAATATACCCAATCTTCCCAAAAGATTCTGATATAAACATCAGTCATCGTCATGGAATGTTCCCCTTATCTGCATTCTCATCAGGGTACCAAAAATAATGTAAATTTTAAAGCATTATTCAAGGGAAAATCTTTGTAAAAATAACAGTAATTTTTACACTTGTCTAAAATTCAGTATGAATCTATATTTATTTCAATATAACCGTATGGATATATTTTAAGCCTTTCTAGATTCGAGGGTAATAAATAATTCGATACAATATATATTTACGGGGAGAGTCAATTTATGCTACAAGTCTTCATGTATGTAAGAAAAAAGTGGAATAATATATATTTAATGTGTTTCCTCCTGACGTCAGTTTGAAGTGACACCTTCTTTTCTTTTCCATATATGGAAAGCATAATTGTAACCGATACTTTTGAAAAGCGAAATTTCACTGAAATATTTTGGTAATTTACCAGGTTTGAAATCCAGATTATAAAAACTTTATGTAAATTGATGAAAATATATGCAAAAATTAAGTTGTCACTTTAATTCGTATCTTCCCAGGATCAATTTAAACTGACTCCTTTTTCCATATATATATATATATATATATATATATATATATGAAAATTTCTCAGAGTCAACCTGTATAAAAAGACAATATTTATAAATGTAAACGACAATAAGAAAACTGTAATAGTCGTTTACGCGTTTCGTCCGATGTGGACTTTCTCAGGGCAAAACGAAATGAAACAAGTAGAAATTAAAAAAAACAAAAACGCATTTATGAGCACAAAAGAGACCTCACAAAAAACAACTTAGCTAATGCACTAGTCATACATAGAATTAAATTCAACCACAATTTTGATTTTAAAAATGCTATACTCATAAAAAAAAGAAAATAACTCACTTAGAAGAAAAATCCTCGAGTGTGCCGCCATTGAATATTATCCAAATATTGATCTACACCGAGGCTTTTTCCCTATTTCATCTTTTTAACAGAATTACTACTCACCCAAACAAACGTACAGAACAGTATCAAGAAATCAAAAGAAAATGGTTGAATCTGTCAATACAGCAATAAAAACATTATTATTAGTTACTTCGTTTAATAAATTCATTTCGTTTTGCTTCGAAAAAGTCCACATCGGACGAAACGCGTCGGCAACTATTACAGTTTTCCTACTGACTGTGTGTGTGAGTGTGTGTGTGTGTGTGTGTGTGTGTCTGTGTGTGTGTGTGTGTAATTTCGACCTAAGTAAACCAATAACGCCATTAAAACGCAAGAGGTTAGAGAATGGGAGGAATAAGCGAAAGAAAACATTATTATGGAGGGAAAACAATAAAAGAAGAGGACTCAAGAAGACCGTAGAAAACAATTCACATTGCATTTACATTTTTGAAGATCAAAGTTGGCTGGAAAGCATGTAACCGAACAGGAGATCCACGTGCAAGAAGTGCGAGAAAAGAATTTTTTTTGCGGTTGCATCTAGCCAATTCAAATATAAAATGATGAGAGCTTGTTGCCAATCTAGTACTGCGCTTAAATTCATAGTTTAAATACGTACTTTAACAAGATAGCCAATGTATAAGGAAAAAGAAAGGAAGATACATATTAATGCATTGTAAATGATAATCGTTTTGAAATTTTAAAATAACTTTCACTTGGGGATTAAAAATAGAATAAGTTATGATATATTTACAAATAAATACATCGAGAATTAAGAAAAATTAAACAAAGAAATAGACGGCAAAAGGGAAAATAATATCAAAGAAAAGATATGACGTTAATCATGTTGAAATCTGAACAGGTTGTCTGGCTTAAGGATGCTATCGTCAGCCCATAAGACCCTAGTACTGAGCAATGCATGATCCTATACACAGGCCAAGTGAAAGAAAGCAAGAAAATTGCCGCATCGTCTGCATTATCTTTTACCGCGCTTAATCTCTGAGATCCAACAGCTGCTTTCGCGCCAGTCCATATTAAAGGAGGGAAAAGCTGAGGAAACTGAATATGACTGAGGAGGATGCGTATATCCGCCCGAAGGGTTGCATTATTTCATTATTCAAAGATCGACATTTCCATTTTAAGACTTAAGGCACACGCATATTAGCAATATTGGTTTCATTTGGAGCATCGAACTCAAGGAAAAAATTATGCCTGCATAATGCGACTAATTTTCTTTCAATCATTTCACCCCGAGCATGGGGTTAATGCTACTAAGATATAAGTGGTTACTGGGGATGAAATATAATGAGAAGATTTTAAAAGGTACCGGAAACCCAATTCTAAACCGAAAACATGGGATAAACCATTATCTCTGTCCAATAGACGGAGATATGTGAACCGGTTGATTGGAGAACCTATCTCCTCGTAATTGTGAAATATATATTGAGACCCCTACCATCAGGTCAGTTAAAAGTATAATAATTAAAAAAATAGATTTTGATGGTATTCTTCTCCTTCTATGTGCCGTGTCCCTTCAGGACGTTGGCAATAATCATTCTCCTCATTTTCCTGTCCTTTGTAGGTCTTAATAAATTATAATTTTTTGCTACCTCTTCTAAATCGCTCAGTTCGCTATGTAGGCTACGTGTTGTTTTCAGCTATCCGTATTGCCTTCAATCTGTCTTGTGGGTATCATATTTTCTAAGCCATCATTCGTTATCATATACATGGAAATTTCAACTATCCTTTTCTAATGTTAAGAATAAGGGTGCTTTTTGTTTCCATTTTCCGTAAATCTTCGTCGTTGCTCACATGTTCTGTTTATGGTGTTATCAGTGTCCTTCTGTAGAACCCCAGTTGCTTCAAGTCTCTTCTTCATCTGTGAGGGGACTGTCTAGCATCTACTTCCATATAGGAAAACCGATATTATGTGACAATTCAGTACTCTTTCCTTGTTTCTAACGAAATTTTCCTGCTTCATTAATATTTTGGGTAGATTCCGGAATGAATTTTCCGCTACCCTAATTCTCCAATGGATTTCAGTGCAAACTTTCCATCCTCTGCAGATAGGAATAAAAAAAATGTTCTCTCACTCATTGTATCCACTCGTTCACTGAGGAGTAGTCGGCATCATTTCCTTGCTGTAAAATAGACCCTATTGTCTTCTCCCATTTATTATTTCAAGAAAACCTTTAGTTTAGTGCAAAGATAGCTTTTGATTTTTCAGTGAGAAATCCAGATGATGCGACTACGGGTCATTGGCCTAGAGACAGCCGATGCGATTAACTGCGAAGCAACGATATTATTTTACCAGTTCGGGTCGCAGAGGATGTCGTATAAATACAACATAAGCACACTTCTGTAGAGACATATATTGTTGCCTCATATCACCTCTTCACCTTGGTGGGGATTGTCCAGTATTTATTGTTGTACAGGAGGAGTGATATCACATTCTAATTCTCCTTCTTAGTTTGTAACGAAATCTCTCTATTTCTTAATACTTTGTTTAGATTTTTGGTACGCGACTATTCAAATGTGCCTTCAGATTTCTCTGTCGCATTTTCTGTCGTTTGTTACCACACTTTTCAGATAGTTAAATTAATGTATCTGCTTCATTCCAATTCATAGATCCCATCTTGGGCTGTCAAATGTCTTAATGTTCTTGGCAGCTACTGAAACAATTAGCTTCTTTTTTTTTTGCCTTATCTTGTCAATGTCATATTCTTGTCCATCAACCCGTCTGACTTGTAGACGTTGATCCCCAGCTATTCCGAAATCTAAATGCAGACTCATCTCGATGTCTCTCCACGAAACAGCCATTCCAAATCTTCTCTCAGACGATGTTCGGGGCTGATGGCCATATCACATTGAAACTACCGGTTCACCGAAGTTAAGCAACTTCGAGTTTGAACAGTACCTAGATCGGCGAACGTTTGTGAATAGCAGGTGCTATAAACTTGTATGTGCGGGTGATGCAACGGTTAACGCCTCGGAAGTGTTAATCGGTGAGCCGAGTTCCAATTCCAGTCTGGTTGGTTATAATAAGATACGCGAAAAAAATTCCCTTGGGAAAGGCATGAATGCATAATAAGACTCGTATCCCCAAACATAATCTGAAAAATTTTGATTAGCCGCTGAAAACGAATCGATCTATCAAGGAAACTCTGATTTGCTACTCAAGCACGATTTTAGATTTATTTTCATTTTCTGAAATATGAATCTACTGAAACATCCGTGGCCCAAAGGGAGTGATCATTTTATATATTGATTGTAATATATATTTTATCCCTCACTTTATGTTCAGTCATAATTTCTTGATTGCTTATCAAATTCTGATTAAGCATTAATTCACATCTCTCCATTAGGTATGGGTTAATTAGTAAGTATTATTATCTTCCAAAAAATTCATAAAATATTCAAATATTTTCTGGATTTAAACAACCTACAAAATATGCAGCAAATACACAAAGTTAAAACGTAGCGGTGCCATCAGATGAGAAAAGTCAAAAGTCTTAATCAGTTATATCGGGTTGAAACTTAGTCGGCTCGAAAAATGCAACCATAATTATTTTACCATTTCGCAATCTGTGTTATCAATACAGTGAATTATTACATTTGACTTCTTTAATAGATAGTATCCGTCATATTACAGGTTACATTTACAGCTATTCTCGTTTTTTTCCCCTTAGCCCTAACTCGAAGGAAGTGATTCGTTACTGTCAAAATGATTACAGACAATATATAACGATGACGGACCAGAAACCAAAGCCAACTGGAGCTTCTTAAAAAGCTTCTCAATGATTGAGATTTATAATGAGAAATAGCTATTGCTAATCCTCTCACTCTGTCCATCTATCTATCTATCTATATATATATATATATATATATATATATATATATATATATATATATATATATATATATATATATATATATTGAACAATAAAATATTAAAAATTAAAATCTTCAGACACACTGGGTTATATATTAATATTCCTTCGTTTTTTTATTATTATTTCATTTAGATTCCTCGACTAGTTTCGGCCAACATGGCCATCATCAGGAGAAAAATAATTTTCTGCTTGCTAGGAGCAGTGAACTACAGAAATATATATATATATATATATATATATATATATATATAATTAAAATATAAAGACGGTTTACGAAAGACAATACTTGTTATGATATGATGAGGGTTCAATACGCCGTTAATGAAATTCAAGGAATAAAAGGAAAACAAAATGATAAATATATTGTGAATAAGAAAATCTTTGTCATATATTAGTATGCATTTTGACAAAATCGAAGCACAAAGAGAAAGATTTTGAAGTCGGAATTTTCGGACACACGACTGTGTCCTTTATCACCGAGACAAGAAATAAACAATGACTGTTGTTATTGTGTTTTTTTTTGTGGGATTCATGTTATATATTACTCTAAGAAATTTGTTACTTTCTGCCAGGGTTTGTTTCTGGTGTGGGGTTGTAGAAGGCTCTATGTGGAATCTGCATTCTCTGGATAAGCCAAAATACCTGTTTAATCCTTTAAAATGTGATACTGTTTTGAAAATGTGTTTTAAATCGAACTTTCATCATTCGCGTTAGCCTTTAAATGAAGACCCCAAAAAGCACAAAACTAAAGGCTTATGTTATCAATGATGTGGTCCGTTCTGCGTAAATATGAAATATGATTGAGTGTGCGATGGATGAATTGTCGTCTAAATTACACAAAAATGAAAATAAAACTGATATCTCATTTTAACAGATATATTTACCAAAAATGCACAAAAATGTCTTCAAAGAGTAAATTGATTTTTAAAAAATTTCCATTGGCTTCACCTACGGCCTCCAAACGACTTCAAAATCTCCTGTAACTCTTCTGGACGGCCTCCTTAAGTTGGTGAATGCTGTCATAATTCTTGCTTTCAGTTCATCTTTGCTGTTACAAGAAATTTTGTTGGTCACTCACTCTCGGGTTATTGCGGTCTGTTAGGTGCTCTGCGGTGATGTCGCAGAAATGACAGCCATGACTGGGTTCTCCTGCGTGTATGACATGTTGCAGGGTACTGTAGACATAATGCCTTCCAGAAGCAATCCTCTTAACCCAGGGCTGCACTATCTCATCAAGGCACTATATTTAGGTCTCCGTGCTGAGTTCGAGGCTCACGTCAATAAATTCAGAAGTTCGTTTCTTATCAGAACGATCAGAAAGAGTTATTTCCGAGCTGCAGTACCTTTGTAATCACCATTAGACTCATCCAACTCTTTCCAAATCCTCTGCACTGTCCTCTTTCACAGTTGGACATGTTTGGGGACTGTCTGTGAGAAAAAGAGCGCCGTGACGTAATTCATTCAGCCAGAAATTTGGAAACGGCATGCTGTAATTCTTGGCATTCGCGCTGGAAACTACAATACGAACATTTCAGAGTTTTTGGCGGCAGAGTTTTTTGCTGCAGAGTTTTTGGCTCAGTTTTCTTAATATCTCTTCATTTATTATTCTCTCTCCTTAATAATGTTTTCTTTTTCTCATATTCTCTCACAATCAGTAACTTGGTGGCTTTATTGCCTTGATTGAGGGGGTGATAAAATTATAATATTTGCCATTTTCTCACGTTTGTTCATTTTCTCATTGAACGAGCATCCCGTGCAACTGTCGTGTGATATTTATAGAATCTTTCTATTAAAACAATTTTTTCCGGTATACGGGCTTCTCAAGTTCCCTTTCGACTATTGATGGGGGATTCCTTCCTAACCTTTTGTTTAAAGTAGTGTGGAATGTTAATGCTGTCTCTTGATTATGTTATGCCAGTATTTTCTCCTCCATTTAAATGTGTCCTCCATCTTAGTTGTTGCTACTGCTGAGTGTGTTCAAGTGATAAAACATATCTTATGCTCACATTTTTCGGAAATATTGTTGTAAGAAATATTTCTTTGATTGTAAGACGTCATTTTTTCGAAGATTTACCATACCGTAGCAAGTAGGTGCAGTTTAGACAGTGGAATATTGTCATGTTGTTGGATTTATGCCTTGAAAAGGTGTTTGGCGACCATTGTTGTTTTCCCATAGTGGACTGAGCGGGTTAAGTGAATACGTTAGTTTTGGCGGCTTTCTTGAGACTAATATATCAAAATTGAACTGTCTCTCTCCATCTTCCTGCAAAGCAAATTATACATCTTTTCACCAAGTTTTGTTTTGGTTTGGTTGGTTTGTTTTACAGCATATCAACCTCAATGGTTTATTTAATGCCGACAAAATTGTTATTGCTGGTAATGTTTTTCTACTAAAATCTATTTCTGGGAATATTTTTCCTTGAGAAAATCTATAGCTCGTCACATTTTTCCAAAGAATATATACCCGTTTGTATTGCTGGTATATTTTTAAAGTATTGCTGATAATAATTTTTCCTTCAAAAATTATTGCTGGTAATAATTTTTTTATTACAAAGTATCTCTAGTATTAAAACCTATTTTTACACAAGTCTGGGTGTTAACTATTTGCCCAAAGTTGTGACCCTAACAGGTGCTACCACCCCGAGTCAGGGTGGACCTGGGAACACCAGCAATTAAAAGGTGGTTCCACGCCCCTGAAAACTTCCTGAGCAGAGGCCTTGCTGCTGGACGTAGTTTATCGTCTTACCCAGGTCTCGGATGTAGTTTATCGTCATACCCTGGACGGAAAGTTAGGTTTTCCTACTAATGAGAATAAAAGCAGATAATACAGTTTATATATATCAGTTATGTGCTATGCGTGATAAACTATTAGGCGATCGTGTATCTTTCGATACATGACTGACGAGGCAGATTATTTCCCGCAGTATGTTGCCATTTCTTTCTGCAGTAGACCAGTTGCCATCCAAGGCTATAGAAGTCGGTCTGTTCTGCTATTCACCCATAGCTGGGATGGGGAGAGGAGAGGATTCACAACTTTCTCAAGGGTATTAGCACGTAACGGAATGTAAAGGATTCAACTGGAATTAGAACTCGGCTTCACCGATTCCTCAATCCGAGCCGCTATCCATTACTCCAAGGTACCTCACGTTCATATATATGGGAGATTTATACATCGGATTTCAGAAAAATATGATTAATTGATTCATTTTCTACGGTTTATCACCCCTTGACATGTCATTTAAAGCCAGAAAATATTTCAAGGTTGTAAGAATATTTTTGAGAGATAATTATGGTTTAGTGATACCAATTTTACTAATTAACCCATAGCTGGGGATGGAGAAAAGGTGCATTCATATTTTCCTAAGATTATTTACGTGTAAGTGAATATAATATAACAAGAATTGGAACTCGGCTCTCTGATTAAAGATTCCGAACGATTACATATTGCACCAGCCGCACATCCATGTCTACAGCCCCTAGTATTTCCAGGTGGTCCCCCATCTAAGTATTGACCATCCTCGACGGAAAACGGTGTTTCAGCTAGTTGTGATGGTAAAATTTCAGAAACACGACTCATCATTAACATCACGGGTCGTTAGGAAACTCTTTTTTCTTTCCATAATATTTAAAATTCATAATCCACCAATCCATTGAATAATTATCAACTTATTTTCTTTTAATCTTCTCTTCTTTACGATTTAGACGAAATTATTTCCGAAAATGCCCGTAATTGACTTCTAAAAATGTTAATATTTCAATATGGTTTCTGTACAACCAAACAGGAGAATACCTGGCAAATAAACTTCAAGTTCGTTTGCATCGTAAATAAATGTTTTCTTCACCAACAAAGGAGAGAAAATCGAAGAAGTTTTTTCATTCTTATTTTATCTCGATTTGTTTTGTTGGTGTTAGTAGTCTGAAAGAAGCTAAAATCCGTCTCTTCATGAAGATTGCGAATAGGTCAAAATGTTATATATATATATATATATATATATATATATATATATATATATATATATATAAATTAATTGATTTAAAATATGTTTTTTCGCTACACAGTTCTAACCGTGTTTCAAAAATGGAAGCTAAAAGCCCCGAATTTAATTTTGTAATTAAATTAAAGACATTAGTTCCATTTCATCCTCAAGCGAATTTTGGAGTAACTTTTAAAATTACTGGGTTTTAAAGACACAGCTAAAATCATAATTCATGTTCCCAAGGTTACAGATGAATCCAGTTTACTAGACGAGGGTTGTCTGGGTGTTCATTATGTATATATTTTAATGTATCAGTTATTGCTACGTTTTTGTAGTGGGTAAAAATAAAAATATCTATAAGAACACCGGATTATATATCTTACTGTTCTTTCTTTTTTTTATATATATATATATATATATATATATATATATATATATATATATATATATAGATATATATATATATATATATATATATATATATGGTGGACCCTTCCGTGTTATTCGACATATGACGATCAAGCAACTCAGTTCCTAGGAACCGACAGCTCAGATACAACCACATATGATTTGACTGAATTTTGATATGAAGGCTTTGTCCAGAAACACCCACACTTTTTGAAGGGTCAAATACATTGACCCGGTGCACTGCATGCCACAAAGTCTCCAAACGACCCTTCGTGGGTTTTGGATTTAGAGTTGTCCTTCTCCTAGACTAGTTGCTATCCAAGGCTAAAGAACTCAGTCTGTCATGCTATTCACCCATAGCTGGAGGGAGAAGAGTGTTAATACCTTTCCCAAGGGCATTAGCACGTAAGTAAATGGAATTGGATTTGACTGGAATTTGAACTCGGCTCTCCGATTCATCAATCTATGCAGAACCATATATATATAATATATATATATATATATATATATATATATATATATATATATATATATATATATATATATTGAATAAGATTAATCACAATATCCACACAAGTCTAACGCGTGTACATATGTTACCGACGTGTATCGGGTTTTGCTATATTCAAATCTAATAATCTTTCATAAATTTCCGGGCGTATTTTAATGACTTGTATGTATCACCACTGCCAACATTTGCAAACCCATAAGCATCATTTCTGTTCTGCTAGACATGTCATGCAGACTAATATAATTAAGTTTCCTTGCTGAACAGATTTTCTCTGATTTTTGTGAGCGTACTCAGAGATTTCACAAATGTATTCACTGCTTTCATATGAACTGTACATATTGCTGTTCTCTTTATCTTTGTTGTTTTTTGTCTTTAGAGAGAACGACTGTATTTCGAAAGATAGGAGACATCCATTTTTCTCGCAAGATAAATGTAGCGCCCAATTTGGTCAAGATTCAGTCCTTTGGTGGTGAAACTGGTATGACCTCTCCAGGACGCAGGCCTGGGCAATAGTATATGGCTCGAACCGACAAGATCCAAAGTAATACAGTTATATCATAATAAGTTATATTTACCTGGTATAGGTTATACTTACCTGGCTTATGTAAGACTGTGTCTAGAGCAGAGATTTTCAACCGCGAGCGGATCGTAGGTGTGCCGCGAAAAATTTTAAAGGTCATTAATTAAATGATTTTTGAAAGATGTCCAAAAGCACAATAAATGTACATATCAAAATTAAAACCCCTTTAAATTGATTATAAGAGTATGTCATGTTATGATAAATACAATTGATACTAGACTTAGTTGCCAGAGGCTAGTTGGAACTTGTCTACACTATCACCTCCGGCTATGATAACCTTTGGAACATATAAAATCCGAGTATCCGATGACAGAGAGTCCACAAAAAAAAATCCCCCGTAAACAATTTAAATAGAGCTTATAGCATTGTGATTGGTTGTTGGTCAACTTCTAATCAAATGCGTGACAGAGTGGTATGGTTTGCCTAATATAAGTCAGTGTCTGCAGGCTGTTAATTTAGATGAGGGCGCATCAGAGACTGATCAGCTCTGATGGGGTCGACTTGGTGAGGGCAGTATGATGTCTGAAAGACCCGAAACTGCCCAATGATCCAAATCAGAACATCACCGACGACGCCGTCTAGAGCCAAAGTGCGTATATTCAAAATCTTTCGACGTATGAAACGGGTAAGCTTTTAGAAGACATAGAATTGTTTACGTTCAGATTCTACAGGAAAGAGCGTATATTCAAAGCATGTATATAAACATTATATATACTACGTGTTCTAGAAAAAAAAATTAACGTTTTTTAATATATAAATGATTATCTAAACAAAGCACTATAAAAGCAAGAGATCGTCGAAACAAAAACTGCAAATATGAATCGGGATTTAAGCCTAAAATACTTGGACATTATGGAGTCGTTATTTTAAATGTAGTTAACAATACTAACACCTAAACTATCAATTAATAAAAAAATAAAAGAAACAAATGTAAGTTTAGGTAAGCAAAAACAGAAAGTAAAAATAAGACAAACAATCCTTTGGTTAATTCTACGAAAACAAATAAATAGTAATACAAGAACCCTGGTAACTTTGAAAGAAAATTGAAAGAAATAATAATAAACAATACATATATACCTTCAAATTAATCTAATAATCATACACTTAATACAGACAAACACATCCCCTTCCCAGCAACCAATAAAACTGTTAAAATGACAAAGTGAATTTTGAGTTGCATGAATCTCCCCAGGCTCTATCTTAAAAACAACTTAAAAGAGGCCGTATGACCAACATAAAGACTGACCAAAATTAACAATAAAAAACAAATGAAAACTACAGTTAAAGTTCATTTTCTTCAGAAAGTCATTCATTGCTGTAGTTCATTGCTACTAACAAGCATTTATTTTTACTTTTGATGATGGCCAGACCTGCCGAAACTAGTCGAGGACCTTAATTAAAATAATAAAACAAAAAATATTAATATACAACCCAGTGTTTCTGAAAATTTTAATTTTATAATTTTTAAACATTTTTAATAATTTTTATTGTTCAAAATATAATAATTACAATAAATATATATATATATATATATATATATATATATATATATATATATATATATATATATATATATATATACAGTAGCGTCATTTCTAACAAATATTAGGTTTTAAAATTTTGTCCGTTAGTTTTGGACGCTACTGTATATGTAAATGAAATAAAATTAATATAAACTTATTTTCCATAATTCTACAAAATCATTGAAAATAGAAAATAATATACATAAATCCAAATGATGGTAAGCATTAATGTTAATACATACATATATATATATATGTGTGTGTGTGAGTGTGTGTGTGTGTGAGTGTGTGTGTGTGTGCGTGCGTGTGTGAGTGTGTGTGCGCGCGCGCGAGCACGCACGTGCGTGTTTGTTAAGTGGGAAAGTATAAAGTGTTTTCAGTTGACGATAGTTATTTAGATACTATTTACATTATTCGGACTATTGTCCTCATCTTTGTCGCCATGTTTGTCACAACGTTTCGGCCTGCTTCGGGTATTTGGAATGTCGAACTGAACCCTTTATTTCGCTCACTGGGGTAATATCTCCTGTTAATGCCCCTCTGAAAGTTCTCCACTACTTTACCAAGGTATTGAACTCACACTCTTTGGGTCCTATCACTGGATCTAACTAACACCTTTATACACAGTTGAGTTATTTGGACATGTGTTTATTCAACCACATCTATTCCGTTTTATCCGATACATTTTACTCAGTCCAACTAGGGAGAATTCTTGTCTAAATTTAAGTCTGATGTTTTTTCGGAAGTATCTCCTAACACACGATCACGATTTCGATTCAAACAGATAATATAAAAAGTATCACCTACTTCGATTACGGATCAGCTTTTGTAATGATTAACAGGGGATGAATTTGTTTTCTCCAGGATATTTTACTGTCCCCCACTACTGCAAACTATTCATTTTTTATCGCTTCTATTGGGACCCCTAAAAATGTTTGTTTTTTTAGGAGTGTATCGTAGTTGAAAAAATGGGATGCAATAGTGTACAGTTAATATGAAGAATGCGATAACCTTTTCGAAATGTTTGAATACACTCTGATCACAAAAGATGTCGTCAACAAGGAAAATTTAATTATATTTGTTTACAAACCATGTCTGGGGGATCAAAAGTGCGGATTATGTGTCTACAAATATTGGCAAAGGTCGAATACAAATATACAAGTCAGTAAAATACGTCCTGAAATTTAGACAAAATTATTATCTCTATATATCACAAAAGGCGACAAACATCATCCACATATCTGCGCATGTTAGACATACGTTGGAAATCTGATTAAATCCGATTATATATATATATATATATATATATATATATATATATATATAAATTTTCCGTAAGCTGTCTAATACATGGCAAAATTTTAAAGACAAATGAATATTGATTTCGGTATAAACAACAACAAACTGACTGACTAATTTACTGTGTAACTCCGCCAGTTAGCCATGTCGTACTCTCAGACGTTTGATATTTAAGCGAGTCTGATTCAGATTTTCACAAGAGTTTTCGAGAGCCTATTCACTAAATTTCTTGTAATCATAAACAACTCAGCAATGGCTTTAAGTTTTAATGTGATAATGTTGTAAATACACACACACATATATATATATATACATATATATATATATATATATATATATATATATATATATATATGAAGAAATATACTCTTAAGGTGTGCTATATTTATGGATAAAGTGCTCATTATCAGAGATAGGGCGTGTGCATATATATATATATATATATATATATGTGTGTGTGTGTGTGTGTGTGTGTGTGTGTGTGTGTGTGTGTGTGTGTGTGTACGTGTGTGTGGGTGGGTAAAGACAAAGAAAAACTTATCTTTGACGACGAGTTTAGTTGTCTGGAAGAGATTACCAAAAGGTAAAAGTTGGCGTGATAAAGACCCGCAAAGGACAAACGCGTCGTTTACAATAAGTTTTCCTTTTGTCTATATTCATGGTGTCATTTTACAGATATATCCTACCTTAAATATGGACACGCAAACACACACACACACATACACACACAGATCTCTCTCTCTCTCTCTCTCTCTCTCTCTCACACACACACACACATATATATATATATATATATATATATATATATATATATATATATATATATATCGTAGATAGAGCCTTCAATGTATGCCAATATACCATGTTTGGGTAGAAATAAGTAACCATTAAGTTGTGCGTACCACTTCTTTAGTTTGTGAGTGTGTGTACGCTGTACATTATGTATTCATGGGATTCATTTATATTATAAAAAAATATTGGCTGAATCAATGTGAGTCCGGGTAAAATAATTAACACAAAACCATGAATATAAACCAACGACAATCCATTTTATTAACAAAAGGAATTACATGTGTACACAATTGTAATAAAAGAAAAAAGAAACATTAAAACTAACGACAAGAAGAATATAATTGTGTGTGTGTGTGCCAAACAGATGTGTGTGATAGATACGTCTGTGTATGTACACGTGTGGGAGAGTTCAAAAGTCAATAGGGCTGAAGGAAGCGAATGCGCCTTGTCAGCAGCCTGGTTTATCTACGTCGACTACATCTGAAAGCAACAGTTTAAAAGAGAGAGAGAGAGAGAAAGAGAAAGAGAGAATATACCTGCCTTTTATAGACTTAACGAGCGCCCCCTAACAGCCGTTTTGACAAAGACAGGTGGGATAACCCACAAATTTTATAGATGGTGTGAAGTTCAATAGAAATCATTCAAAATATAAAGTATGATCTGGAATTGGAATGAAATCATTGATGACAACTGAAATCATCATAAACATTCAGGAAGTTGAATTAATCAACACTAACGTCCATGGGTATGACGATACACTACAGCCGGCAGTAAAGCCTCTGAGAGCTTTTGAGTGTGGAACTCCAATTAATTGTTGTTGTTTCCAGGTCTAACCTGACCCAGGGTCGTAGCACCTGTCAGTGTTCTTGCTATAAGCAAATACTTAACCCCTAAACTGGGGTCAAATTACTATGAAAGCATAAAAATAGTAAAAATAACAGCAATACTATTTGAAAAAACAGATTACAAGCATTATAATTGACTCTAGATAAAAAAACATCTTCACGAAAATATGCTAGTGAAACCTGATCTACAAACTGATTTGTTACAAATACATATTCTATTCATACGAACTTATCCTAAAAATCTTTTCGGCATTAAATAACCCATTGAGATTGATACGTCTTAAATCAATCCAAACATAAATTGTGAAACCTACAAATACTTCAATGTATGGATCATTTTACGACAATAATATATTAGTAAATTGAATATAGAATAAGCTGATAGGGCTAATAGCTACAAAGTCCAAACTTTAATCTAAACACTCGAATCATGTTCTTAAATAGGTTCGTCAGATCCAAACATTCATATGGATGTCCTGAATGGCGTCAAACACGTTCAGAAATATCTAAACTGTGAGCTGTATACAAACGTATCATCAGACTGATGGTTAATATGTCTTCGAGTGAGTGAAGCATGTAAGTCTTCGTGTGGACCATCCATCTTCGGACTTCTTGAATCGGAGGTACAGAATAATAATCAAAGAACTCTAACAGATAACAGAGATCACGTGACTTGGCGAATTTCCTCTCCTGCAGCAGCAGCAGCAACTAAAATTGATATCGCATGTAACTAGCATATTCAAAATCAAATCACAAAAGAACAATTATCAGTGTAAAACAGAATACAAAAGTCAATATTTGCTTCCCGAATGAAAGAACATATTGCATCTCGCAAATTCGGCTCCAAGGATTATTGGCGTCTCTTCAAGAGCGTACTTAACAGTAGTAAACCCTCTATACCTCCGAGATTAAACCAGTTTGAGATTCTGACCTCTTCTGCAGACAAGGCTGAATGCTTTTCTCGGAAATTCTCATTCAGTTCAACGCTCTTCGACTCTTCCAGTATCTTCACACCCGATATCCCCTTAGAATTGAAGCTCTATTGAGCGAGTTGAACATAACCACGTCATCGGTATTGGTCATTATCTCTAATATAGACCCCCACAAGTCTAGTGGTGGAGACGAGATACCAGCCATTGTCCTGAAGAAATGTGCGTCTGAACTGGCGCCTGCCATCTCCAAATTATATAACTACTGCCTCAGTGAATCTTGTTTTCCAGAATGTTAGAAGTCCTCATCCATTGTTCCTGGCTTAAGAACTCTGGAAACACTGACCCCTCTAATTACCGTCCTATCAGTCTTCTTTAGATTTAATCAACGCCGAAGTGGTTAAGGACCTTACATCCCATGATCTGCTCTCCGACAAGCAATATGGTCTCCACCTTGCCCGTTCTACAGCTGATGTGCTTATGACCATCACTGAAATTGTTTACCAAGATCTTCATAATAACGGAGATGCTCGTGCCGTGGTTGTAGATATCTCCAAAGCGTTTGATAGGGTTTGGCATGCCGGCCTTCTTCACAAGCTTCAGGATTATTGAATTTCCGGTCGATTGTTTGACTTAACACAATCATTCATGTCAAACCGTGTATTGAAGGTCATTCTCAACGGATTCTCCTCCAGCTCTTATCCAATGAACGTATGTGTTCCCCAAGGCTCCATCCTAGGCCCTACTCTGTTCCTTATATTCATTAACGATCTTCCTGCCGTCATAGATTCCCAAGTAGGCATTTACGCAGACGACACTACTATTTACTCCTGCCTCAAAAACAAATCTAGTGTCGTTGACAAAGCTAACATGGACGTTCGTCTCGAAAAGGAGCTCCTATCGGTTTTGAAATGGAGCAGAAATTGGCTGATTAACTTTAATGCCTCAAAAACAAAAATGCTCTCTATTACATACCACAGAGAACAATCTCGCCGCCCATTAGAATGTCTTATGCTCAACTCCACGATAGAATCTCTTTGCGACTACTCGGCCACACATTGACTGGTGATCTGAGATGGAACAAATACATTGAGTCAATAGCTTCGTCCACCGCAAGGAAAGTTGGCTCCCTGTGCCGCGCCAGGAAATTTTTCTCGCCGGAGTCGATCCTTCAAATTTACAAATCAACCATTCGCCCTTGCATGGAGTATTCCTGCCATATATGGTCTGATTCCCCTTTTGTTTGTCTCAAGGTCCTTGATGAAATCCACAGACGGATATGCAATGTAATTGGCCCTGATCTGGCATCTCGTCTGAAGTCGCTCTCTCACAGACGTGCCGTCACCTCCCTCTGTCTTTTTTGCAACTACTTTCACGGTCACTGCTCCGATGTGCTGCTTTCGTTGGTTCCCAAACTTCATGAATTTAAGCGTTCTACTAGGCTGGCATCTCGCTCTCACTCTTTCACTGTCGAAACTGTTAAATGTAGCCGTCTCTTCTAATCCAATAGCTTCATGTCTCACACTTCTCGCCTGTGGAACTCTCTGTCACCCCTTGCATGGTAGTGGCTTCCCGCCTTGCTTGGGGTGAAACGCTTAAAAAAATGTCTCTCATCAAAAAGACATGGCAAGGCATGAGCTGGAAACGTCTACATCTAGCACGTATAAAGATTTGATTCTCTGTAATGTACGACCTGATTTGACTTTCATGGCAACTACTCCAACGAGCTACTTTCACTGTTTCCCAAAATTGCAATAATTTAGGCGTGCTACTAGGTTGGCGTCTCGGTCCCACCCTTTCACTGTCGAAACGACTAAATGTAATCATCTCTTCTACTCCAACAGCTGCTTATATTGCACCTCCCGTCAGTGGAACTCCCTTCCTATAACTTGCTTCCTTGATAGTTATAACCTTCAAATATTCAAATGTAATGCCAATCGACATCTTCTGGTGCCTTGACCTTGATCCCTGTCCTTCTCTTTATCCTTTTCCCGAACACTCCTCTTTAATCTTACTCTCACTCTCTATAAGCCCTTGCGTACTAGTGGCACTCCCCGCTTGCTTGGGGTGATTTGCTCAAAAAGAAAAAGAGGAAAAAAATACAGACTTACAGTCATATCACGTTGAAATGGCGTATGATACCGAAGTTAAGTAACATCAAGCCTGGTCATTACCTAGATGGATGAACACTTGGGAATACCAGCTGATGTAATCTTGTGTGTGCGGGTGGTGCCGTGGGTAAAGGCTCGGAATTGTTAATCGGAGAGCCGAGTTCCAAATCCATTCCTGGTAAAAGAATGAATGAATCCACCTGTTCTACCCCCAGCTGTCGGCTAATTAACGAGACTGTTATTAATAAATCATTATTTTCGCCCCCACCAAAATAAAAAAATAAATATAGAAATAACCCATAGATGTGTTTATATGTCGCTAAACAAAATCAACCAAATCAAACAGAAATGCAAAGTAGAATCAGAATAGCGAAATATATATATATATATATATATATATACACACATTCACTTACGTGCTAATACCCTTGGGAAAGGTATGAATCCTCTTCCACTCCCTCCAGCTATAGGTAAAATAGCAGGACAGACTGGGTTCTATAGCCTTGGGTGGCAACTGGTCTAGTAGAAGGACAACTCTGAATTCAAAACCTGCGGAGGGTCGTTTGGGAACCTTTTGGCATTCAGTGCACCAGGTCTCTGTATTCGTCCCTTCAAAAAGTGTGGATGGTCCTGCACGAGGCCTTCACCACTATAATCAAATCTCATGTGCCGGTGTCGGGCTGTCGGTTTCCAGGAAACTGATCTGCTTGACCCTCATACGTCGAATCTCGACGGGAGAGTCGATTATATATATATATATATATATAGATAGATAGATAGATAGATAGATAGATAGATAGATTGCCCACAAACTAAGCAGAATATTAAACATATCTAATGTTTAAAGAAAGAAAAACTTTAGTCTAATTATGCTTTTCACAAAGTAATCATGTAAGTTTTGAAAGATATAAAAATGGCATTGGAAACAAAGAAAATATCATTCAAACAGCTAATATATAAACCTTTATATAGAACTACGACTGTATTAAATAGTTCACAGTTTTAGCTTTAGTGATAAGAAATGATTTATAAACACTTGCATTTTATTCCTGCTGTCGCTAGGTGCTTAGTACGCTCATCTAATATTTGCTGGCATTAGCGCTTTCAAAATCTATTGGGGCTATTCTGTAAGGTTCATCTACCACATTTACCGAAACTTTCAAAATGTCTTTGTGACCTTTTATTTGACATAATCGTAACATACATTATACATAATTTCACGTGCATCTGAAATTACGGAATATATACATTTTCAAATTATTAAAGCTGTACTGGTTCACGAGCTTACGGTTATATCACGTTAAAACACCGGTTCATCTACGATCACCGAAGTTAAATAACGCTAAGTCCGATCAGTGCCGAGATGGGTGACTGCTATAAAATAGCAAGTGAAATAAGCGTGAATATGTAATCGATAACGGCTCGGAATTGGATACTGGAGAGCCGAGTTCCAATTCCAATCGGGTTCGTTATATTCACGCAAAAATACCCTTGGGAAAGATATGAATCCACATCTTCTCCACCAGCTATGAGTAGTATTTATAAAAGTAAACTTTATTAGCAGTATTTATATCAGTAAACTTTATTAGCAGTATTTATATCAGTAAACTTTATTAGCAGTATTTATATCAGTAAACTTTATTAGTAGTATTTATAAAAGTAAACTTTATTCGTAGCATCTGTATCAGTAAACTTTATTAGTAGCATTTACATCATTAAACTTTATTAGTAGTATTTACATCAGTAAACTTTATTAGTAGTATCTATAAAAGTAAAGTTTGTTAGTAGTATTTATATCAGTAAACTTTATTAGTAGTATTTACATCAGTAAACTTTAGTTTTATTTAAATTAAATCAGTAAAGTTTATTAGGAGTATTTACATCAGTAAACATTAATTAGTAATATTTATATCAGTATACTTTATTAGTAGCATTTACATAAGTAAACTTTATTCGTAGTATTTACATCAGTAAATTTTATTTGTAGTATTTATAAAAGTAAACTTTATTAGTAGTATTTATATCAGTAAACTTTATTATTACTATTTATATCAGTAAACTTTATTGTTTCCAAAAAACTTCTTAGAATCTAAAAAATAATTTTAGGTGTTAAATAAGATGAAAAAGGTTGATAAGCCATGAAAAAATAAATCAATCAACCAATTCTCTTTCGCGGAATCGGTCTTTCATTCTCGATTCTTAATCATCTTAGAAAAATCTTTTTGTTATTTGTATTGACGTGACCATCATAAGAGTGATAGCACAGGTACAACTAAAAACATTTAGCATATAATATACGTTACAGACAAAACATTCAGTTCATAATATAACCTACATACATTTTTGATACATATGTGAGTAGGTGAAATTTACCTGTTTCATGTCTATGCATGTACCACTGGATAGACGTGTATTTGTGTGGAAATATCAGCGCTAGTGTGTGTGTGTGTGTGTGTGTGTGTGTGTGTGTGTCTACGAGTGTGGGTGTATATGCTAAATGAGTTATTAGTGGTTGTAACGATTATTCAGCCGACTGAGACTGAGACGAAACCGCCCACACCAGCGGAAGTTTTTCTCAAGTGGATTCTGGTTACTTGACCTTTCTGCTATCTTCCAACCTGAACGAATTTTCACCTGCAAGAATCTCTTCATTCCTACTCCTCTCGCCATCACTCTGCTTTTTCTCTATCTCTTATCCACCCACTCATTCACTCACTCAAAGACTCAATCATTCTCTCTCTCTCTCTCTCTCTATATATATATATATATATATAAAAAGATAGATAGATAGATAGATAGATAGATAGATAGATAGATAGATAAGACGATTTGGAAAGTGCTTACCTTGAACGGTTTCGCCGATGATCCGGCATTATTAGAATGAATAATTCTATTTCAAAATCATCTCTACGTAAAGAGAAATTTCAACTTTTGTTTTATATATCCAACAGAATAGTAATTCTGTCGAATTCTCAATACCTTATATATATATATATATATATATATATATATATATACATAGTATAATACAGAAAATTAGGAAATCAGCTGATTCAGATAACTGAAGCAATAATTTTCAAAGCAAAAGTAATACATAAAAATGACCAGAAAAAATATACATAGGGGTGTACTTAGGGTAACTTTAAAAAGACGTGGTACAATCATAAGTCATCTTTTAAGCTACAAAGCCTTATAAATTAAACTAGCCAACCATGTGGGGAAATGAAAGGAGAAAATTTTTAAAAAAGATCCAATTGTAAACTGGAAATTCTTAAAAAAATCAAAATCTTACAAAAATCACAGCAATATTTGCAAACTTTGTCCACAAGAGAAATTAGCTGTAACATTTCCAGACCAAAAAACTTTTAAACCAGAGATCGGAAATTATGTCTGGTTTTATACATATTAAAAAGTTCCATTTGAGTTAATTTGAAGTGGGATAAAAAGAACGTGTGTATATATCATTTAGTCCCCCACAGATGCATTTCCACTGCATTTGATTTTCCCCTCTTCCTTCTCACCTTCTACCACACCTCACATTGTGCGCTTATTCATTTTTTTTTAAATATAGCGTCATAAATAAAAATATTCTTAACAAATAAAGCGTGAGGATATCAACTAACTGAAATTGCTTGAAACCAAGATATTAGAATCGGTTGATTTCCTAATTTTCTATACTTAAAAGCTCTACCTGCAAAATTTTAATCATTTTATATGTATATTGAGCACTTTTTTCATACTGGTCGAGTTCAACTCTGATCATTAATTTATTTAATATATATATATATATATATATATATATATATATATATATATATATATGAACGATGGCGTGGTTCGAGGGAAAAAAGTCGTGTCACTTGAGCACAAATCTGTTGGGTTATGAATACTTGGATGAGTATCACCACGGAATGAGTATAGCCTCTATATCGAGTCTATTCAGTTTCTTCTTCATCACCGAGGCCCGTTGGTATGACGCTTGAATTGTATCGAAACGGTCTCGGTAGTGGATACACACTATGTTATAAAATCACTACAAAAATAGCCATTATGTTTCAACACCTCTGGTGTCTTATCAAGTGATGATGTTGAAAGTAGATTGTAAGACACGAGAGGTGTTGAAACAAAATGGCTATTTTTGTTGAGATTTTATAACATATTTATGTTATAATTTTTAAATAAATAATATATATATATATATATATATATATATATATATATATATATATAAAGTATAGACAGTGAAGTCAACAATGTAGAGCGACAGCTTTTTTCATGCTTGAATGCAATCATCAGTCCTGAAGCTTCAATTCAAGTATGAAACAGATTGTTACCACTCGATATTGATTGCAGTGTCCACCCTTATATTGACACACGCTCTATCCCAGATATTGGAAACCTTTACTATATTTTAATTATATGCATGTTTTTTCCAGGATTTTATTATTATGTCTCTTGATGATTCTTTCTAGATTTTCAAATCAAATTTACACAGGTTTTGTCTATTTATTTTCAATAGGATCCTCTCATATTCATGGAAAAGATTCTTAACCTTATGAAAGGAAGAGACAAAATTACCATATTTATACATATTCATTTACTCCGAATACTTTCGACATTAGGGCATTGTGGCTGTTTCATGGTAAACGCAATCGCCAGGCCACATTTTTTGTGGGTTTTTTCTCGACTAATTTTATATACGTGTCAGTAATGCATTGTGGGTAGTCTATTGCATTGTGGGTAGGCTATTCTAACGGTTATTTTGGCGGGGTGGTTTGTTAATTTGTTTATTATTTACTTTATTTATTTATGTGGATTAATTTATTTTACTTGGTTTTGATTATTTATTTTTATTTTATTTATTCTTTTCAGTTTTCGATTTTTCAGTAACGTAGTAAAAATTGTTTTCGTGTCTGCATTTTGAGAAAACTTCTAATGAGTTCTGATCGTTTATTTAGTTGTCTGTGTGCCTGTATCTCTGTGTGTGTGTACGTCTGTGTGTGCTTAGACCAATGCCCGTATCCTGAACTGTAATTACTAGGTACATTTTCACCGTATAATGTCTTATGCCTATTACTGTAATGGACCACTGGTATTTTTTTTTTTATTGTAAAGTGCTAATTTACAGGCTACTACCCTTTATTTTTTTTAATTTGCTTCAAAATATTGAATGTACTCAGAGCCTCACTTATAATGTTACCCAACTTTCAGAAGCGAACTCCAAACGAAATCCCTGACTGAATGATGCAAACACTTAATGACACATTCCCATATTTCCAACTGTTAACTAACGCTGCATTAATTCCCAAGGGCAAATTTTTTAACTTAAAATTTAGAGATTCCTGTGGTCCCATCAACAGTGAATTTTTGAAATTATCGATCATGTTCATCGTCAAATTGTTTTCTAATCGACAAATTGTTGAAATACTGATTTTATAAATGAAACACATTGGGTTTATAATTTATAAGCATTCGGATGTGGAGATATTGTCACCCAAAATGCTTGAATGCTGACCAGAAATTATGTCTAGTGGTCAACTTGGTTTTCTAACATTTGTTTGTCCTGACGAAAATTGGTTATACTAAGAACCAAAGACAAAACACACACGCACAGACACACACGCACAGACACACACACACACACACACACACATATATACATATATATATATATATATATATATATATATATATATATATATAATTTAAATAAATACAGACAACTTTAAGGTTCCATGTCATAAATTGTTTCACCACAGCCCTTTTAAAGGACTGCGGATCATCAGACTTTACTTTAAGTAATATATATATATATATATATATATATATATATATATATATATATATATATATAAGCTAAAACTATATGCGCCGGAACATCTTTATGACAACTAACTTATCCTCAGAGATTTAAAAAACAACTCTTCAAACACCTAGTTTTGTCATTCTTCTTTTAGATGAAATGATGAAGCCAAAGAGAACATAAACAAAGGTTTTCGCCGGCGCAACACGTCTTTGATTAAAACTTCCCCAGGTTGCTTTATCGTTTTCATTTTTGATTCGGATACTATTATACGTCCTACCAACATACATATATATATGTGTGTGTGTGTGTGTGTGTGTGTGTGTGTGTGTGGGATGAGAGACAGAGAGACAACGAAGAAGTGATTACCAGTTAAATATATATATATATATATATTGAGTCGGAACAAACGTGTTGTCATAACTGAAATTCATTGAGAAAATATAGTTTCTTTACATAGATTTATTCAATCACATATGAACCAATTTAGTGCAATAACTTTTAATCGTTTCAATTCGCAAGAGTTCTTGTCTGAATACAAAGTCTTACTTTGAAGTGTCGAGCTCTTAATAAACATTGTCTTTCTAGTTTCATCAGAAAAACTATGTCACCTTCTTCCGATGAAGACCAACGATTGCAGGAGTCAACCGTGGGTCATTTCGTTTTGGGCAGGACAATTTATCGCTTCACGCTGTGCCAAAATATCCATTTCATTTTGCGGCAATTGTTCCTATTTTGTTGCGTTCGAGCAAATAGTTGCAAATGGAAATCTCATCCATTAAATTGTTTGAGTTTTAAAACATAAGAGACCGAAACATTTTAGCGATTGATATACCCAATTTTCATCAAATACCTTACAACTCAAATGTGGTGTCGTTATTACCGGCAACCACTCGCATTCATGTCTCCTTGTCACTTCATCTCCTTTGGTGGCTGTGAATAAAAGTTTTGACGAAGCCATTCGCGTTAACTTGATTTTGCTGGACAACTCTGCGTGACGGTGAAGACCAAACATTTGCCCAGAAGTGCCTACCTCGCAGCTCAAAAGGGATTGATAAGGGCGTGATCTGGCAAACCTATCGGTGTCGGGCTGTCGGATGCTTGGTCTCTCAAGATCCGCTTTGGTTACTCCAGCCCGACAGGTGCTGCCCTCCTTCGCCGGTTTTGCCGTTAAGATCCTGTAGATATTGGGGTTGGTCACGTTCAGTCTGCTCCTTCCTCTTGGCCATTACCGCCATGGATGTCCCTATAGGAGCTGGAACTTCAGACTCCTTCGCTCTTGGGATCACGACAAGGAGCAAAATATATATTTTACATCGTCTGTCGGAGTGAATAGTTCCTTATCTTTTTTATTATATATGTGTAATATATATCTCGGCGAGCTGAAAACCATTTTAACTAGCGTTTCGATTTATTTCATTATCAGAGACTAGGACCATCCCCATAAACCACACATAAAGTTAAGGTTTATTTGTACAGTATTTTTGTTCCTTTCCGGAAATGAAAGAAGAGTCGAATGACGAAAATTCGCCTCATCTTCTTTCATTTTCACTTTTAACAAACATTAAAATTCACAATCCAGATTTGAATTATCTAAAAGAACACGTTGAATTGAAATGTCAACTTCTACAGATTTGAATATCCTGTAGCAAACGACCTTTGAATAAATCTTATATACTGGAATCAAATACAGATTAAATTTGGATTGTAATCCGATAAAACGATAGGATAAGAAAGAAATAGGAAACGTCTGCAAATTAAAACATCATCAGTGAATGAGATAAGGCGAAACAAGAAAGAAATAAAGAAAGAGAAAAATGGTATTTTTTTAAATATTTTTTGTGTTGTTTGTTTTTCATTGGTTAAGCAGACTTCACGTGCATTTTGTCTTGCAAATCAGCGTTCGTGTGTAAATATATCTGTGTAGGTATATCTCGATTCATTCTAGTTTGTGCATGCGGGATTCAGATGATAATGTATAATTGTTTGTGATTGTGTGTCTCTAATAGGCATTTTTTCTTTATATATGATTGTAGTCGTCCTTGGAGAAGAACTCAGTCTACTCTGCTATTTATCATATCAAGAAATCATATATATATATATGTGTGTGTGTGTGTGTGTGTGTGTGTGTGTGTGTGTGTGTGTGTGTGTGTATTGGGATCGGGAATAATTTTTCGCTGATTTTTCATAAAAAGTAATGTTTTATTTACAAAAATTAGTAAGAAACATGTTACTAAAAGTATTGTCCATCGCTAGCCACTAAATGTTCCCATCTTTCCAGGAGCATTTGAATTCCACGTCCGAAAAACGAAACTTCTTTTGAGGCTAACCACGAGTCGACCTAATTTTGGCATCTTCATAAGATTGAAAGTCCTGTTCAGCTATGCCATGTGCCATCGCTGGGAACAAGTGATAACCGAACGGGGCAATGTCTGGTGAATATGGTGGGTGGGGTAGGACTTCCCATTTACGCGTTTCCAAATAGGTTTCCACCCGCTTTGCAATGTGTGGTGTTGTCATGTTGCAAAATCGATTTGTCGTGCCTCTGCTCGTATAGCAGTCGTTTTTTTTTTTTTCAATGCCCGACCCAAACGCATCAATTGTAGTCGATAGTGATCTCCCGTGATGATTTCGGTCGGTTTGAGCAGCTCATAATGAACTACACCCAGCTGATCCCACCAAAAGCAGAGTAGAAGCTTCGAACGAAGGATATTCGGCTTTGCCGCCCATGTCGATGCATGGCCGGGTTTGCTCCACGATATTCTACGCTTAGGTTTATCGTATTGCATCCACTTTTAATCGCTAGTCACGATACGATGCAAAAAAATTTGCCTTTTCTGCCGTTGTAGCAGCTATTCACATGTGACAAGACGCCGTTCGGGGTCTCTCGGCTTCACCTCGTACGGCACCCAATGTCCTTGCTTTTGAAACATTCTTAATGACCTCAACCGTTTCGAAACTGTTGTGTAACTCCTAATGATTTTGCAAATTCAGTTTTCGCCCGACATGATTCTTTATAAAGCAATGCCTCCAATTCTTAGTCTTCCAACTTTTTAGGTACGACGGAGATCCCTTTATCTTCAACATCAAACAATCTCTGCATGTTGTTTCCGACAGAGCTTGGTCGCCGTAAGACTCAACAAGTATTTTGTGTGTTTCAGCGGCAGATTTCTTTTGAATAAAATAGTGCAGTAAATTTATGTTTTAAATAAACAGTATTAGTTACATTTCTGCCCTGAATGTTCGAGAAATTTCATAGAAAGTATGCGTTCTCCAACATTAATTAATACTGTTTATTTAAACATATATATATATATATATATATATATATATATATATATATATATATATGCAAAATCATATACCTGTCCACCTCCAAAATAAATAAAAATAACTGTTGACAACACCAGTATGCTGCACCACGAAAATAAATGAAACTTTAAATTTTCAATGCCCTCAATACCAAAATTAATTGACTACCATTCAACAATTTTTTTACGAATATAGCAACAGCAGATTAAAATGCATCTAACATTTAATACCATTTTATATTTATACGAATGTTCAGTCAGTTCTTGAAACACTTGTTTTTCAAAGAATTTCATAGTTACAACGAAAAAATTTTAAATTTTTACCTAATTGCATAGCGCGTTCGCACGTTTTTTTTTTAAATTAACATCACAACGGAATGCAGATTTTATCACAGTTACAATAAGCTTATCATTGTAATTTACCCATGAAGATGACCTTGAAAGAGATCGAAAATACTTGGGTGAATAAAAACTAAGAGACCTTCATTGATGAATTTCATCTTAATATAAAACTGGAAAGGATTAGTATAAGAATAGGCACGATATGTCTATATTATTCAATGAAACAAGTTTGAATGAATATATTCTGCCAAATATATATATATATATATATATATATATATATATATATATATATATATATATATATATATATATTATAAATTAATTGATTTAAAATATGTTTTTCCGCTACACAGTTCTAACCATGTTTCAAAAAATTTTAGCTTCCATTTTTGAAACATGGTTAGAACTTGTAGCGGAAAAACATATATTTTAAATCAATTAATTATAATAATGTCTCTGTAAATTTACATTGAGCACTATTTTTAAAATTAAAATATCTATAAGAACACCGGATTATATATCTTACTGTTCTTTCTTTTATTTACACACACACACACACACACACACATATATATATATATATATATATATATATATATATATATATATATATATATATATATATATATATATATATATATATATATATATATATACGACTGAAGATATGTTATATATACCTGCATACATTTTTAAGTTGATAAGATTTACATTTTTCTCTCCTTACTTTTAGTTATTTCTTAAGATCGAGGATAGATTGCAGATATTATCTGTTATACTGAGTGTATTATTATATTCTTTCAATTTGCATGTTTGCAAAGACAAACACTTACAGACCAAGCAAACAAGTTGGTTCAAATAATTCTGCGAAGACACCGATATATCTATGCAGACCACGTAGATTGAATTTTTTGCAACAAGGATCACCAACCGGTCATCCAGCAGGACGCATATTAATAAGCACAAATGTGCAAAAGCAATTAATTACTATCCGGCCTCATCATCGACTTCTCTCATTTCAAGTTATTGATCGAGTTTCGCTGTCATTCTTATCAGAATATTAATTAGCAGATGCTTTCAAACATTCAGTGCATTTTGTAAATACAATGCTATAAACGGACGCAAAACGAGAGACACAGACAGATAAATAGATAGAGAGATAATGAAGATTCTTAGATAGATAGATAGATAGATAACAGAGTCTTAGATAATGAAGAGCCATAGATAGATAGATATTTAGATAGATAGATAGATAGATAGATAGATAGATAGATAAAGATAGATAGATAGATAGATAGATAGATAGATAGATAACAGTCTTAGATAATGAAGAGCAATAGATAGATAGATAGATAGATAGATAGATAGATAACAGTTTTAGATAAATAATGAAGAGTCATAGATAGATAGATAGATAGATAGATAGATAGAAAGATAACAGAGTTTTAGATGCCATAGATAGATAGATAGATAGATAGATAGATAGATACAAATGCACTAAGAATTGGAAAAGAGATGAACATTATATATGTCAGAAACAATGCACTATTTATATCAATACGATACATTCTTTTTCGTTAAAAAAATCAACTGTATTTTCAAACGTGTGTAGGGATGAATAATTTATGTGTGACCGTCCGAAGCCTCAGGCTTTGTTGTGCGCATGCGCATACAAGATGTACTTAATAATGTATTATTTATAACGGAAATTGTAAATATATCGCGGGATGTTAAAATATATGTGTCATGATAATATGTTTTATTTTTTTTTGTTTTTTGTTTTTTGTCATTCTTTTATTCATATGCATAAAAAGTGTTCGAAATATATGAATCCGGCATAAAACTGGTAAAATGACTACAATAAATGTTTATATCTTGATTTTGCTATGTACAAAGTTATTATTAGTAGAGCACATACACAACTATTGTGTAGCAAGATATATTTACGTCTGTGACACAAGTAGGTATTATATATAGTAGATTAGATATAAAAAGGATTGACCGTTGCGCTATCTAGTACATATTGTCTTTGTGAAAATACACACACACAAAACACACACACACACACACACACATATATATATATATATATATATATATATATATATATATATATATATATATATATATATATATATATATATATATATATATATATAAACGGAATTACTAATGCTCTCACTGAATCTCACGTTGAAAGAAATTCGAATTACTAATAACACAAAAAGAGAATGTTTCATATCGAGAATATTTAACATCGAAAAACATAAAAGGTGGAAAAATTAATTATTTTTAATAATATGTGGAATTCTCCACCCTTTACCTGATGACGGTCAGGAGACCAGAAACACGTGTAGTAAAATTATGGAAAATAAAGCATAATATTTAAAAAAACAAAAAACAAAAACGTTTGCGGTATATCTCTTCTTTTTAATATACACACTTTTTCTCTCGTTGAAACTATTATAACCTCTTACTTATATATCTATATATATATATATATATATATATATATATATATATATATATATATATATATATATATATATATACACAAAAACACACACACACACACATATATATATATATATATATATATATATATATATATATATATATATATATAATCCTGATGATTATCCTCGGATAATTAGATAAGTCAACTGAACTTTTGTTATATGTATATATATATATATATATATATATATATATATATATATATACGGTGTTTAAAATATAGTTTTAAGATATGCTATATTTATGGTTAAAAGCTCTGAATATCATAAACCCAATGTGAATGTAAAATTGGACAATGAGGTCAGCACCAAGCAGTGCCAATCTGCAGTCCTTTACCACCTACCCAAAAACTGTTGGATTAATACAATAGACCATATTATTCATAATGCACCATTGACCAACATATATAAATATTCTAGGCAAAAACATCACATCAGGCCTTAGGTTCAGCCATGAAACAGACTGTTAACCCTTGTTGTTTACCTCATTATCAGATTATATATATATATATATATATATATATATATATATATATATATATATATATGCGTGTAAACGTAGATGCCCGTATGGGGTAATGATTCGTGGCTCGGAATGAGAAATCAGAGAATTCGTGCCGAGTTAGTTGCATTCCCTGCAAATATCATTGCTGAAGGCATGAAAACATTTTACCTACTCTCTTCCCTCATCTTGAGTATGACGATAAATTACGTTCGATGCCAAGGAAAATAGAAGTTTTGATGAGCGTGGAACCACTTCTTAATTGCTGTTTTACCCTGACCCGAGGTGATAGCACATGTTAGGATCTCAGCTGTGGGCAAAAGTAATCCACCTCCCAAAAAAGCAAAGCATTATGATAGTATAAAAATTCATTTCAGTATTCATTATAGTAAAAATACCAGCAATATATTTTATATACAAGAAATTACCAACAATATTATTTATAATAAAATTACCAACAATACTCACATACTAACAAATTATAGCGACTTGACCCAATTTCGTTTAAAATACTACCAAACAACCAATATTAACAATTTCATAACATTAATCCATACAACATCCTACATTTGCTTAATGAAATCAAACTGTATTCCAAAATATACCTTCATCTAAACTACAACATAAAACACAATACCCCCGCCTCTAGTAATCATGTCCAAATAAACATGTATATGCACAAAAGCTGAGTATCCTCTACCATGTATCCAATTGTGAAAACAGAATAACATATCCCATATTTTTGTTACTTCAAAGTTCCTCAGAAAATTAAATTTCGGAATAAAATGATCCATAAAGAGTTGATATGCAGATAAACAGATAAATCAAATCAAGCCATGGTTGGCAACTATTCTAGGAGAAGGATAAAGATATATTTAGCTATGGAGAAACACATACTATGCAATCAAGTAAAGGATTGTCTTCATAATGATTTTACGATCCCGACTCTGGTCATAGTAATTGAACTGTATATGCGAGTGAGCATGTCTTGTACGTGTGTGAACAATGAACAAACGGACACATGAGTGATGCTATTGGAGAACACACCTTTAGCAGATCACAAATGAAAGATGGCTTGACCTAATGTTGCGGGACATGCACCCAATCTTATTTATTTCTCAGATGTATCGTGGGCTTCAATATGGCAGCTTCTAATCTGACACTAAAAAATGAAAATGTATGTTCATTTAAGGTAGTCGTCAGCCAGAAGGAGCATTTCTTTAAAATGTTCTAGTCCACAGGTTAAACGATAGTTTGCTCAGTCGCCCTAGTGTGACGGTTACACACCTGGCCCAGGGTCGAATCCCCTGATTACGGCGCCAACTGTGACGTCGTTCCCCCTGGTCGCTCCTCCTGGTTCCAAGCGTGCCGCTCCAACCCCTTGGTTAGATGATCACCAGCCTCGCCTTTCCCAACTCGCTTCCAATACCTGGTTACTGAAGCAACTGTACTGATCTCCGGTCTGTCTACCCACGCGGTGTTTAGATCTTAGACACACTGGACCAGCAGGGATTGGGGCCGATACAAGTTGAGTCCGACGGGGGTGGCAAAACACAAGTAAAAGAAAAAAAAAACTCACGAGACAAAAGGATTGCTGATAAAAAAAGGGTAACAACCTTTTATATCTAATGTCCGCTACATAAAAACAAAATTGTTCTCAATTCCCGACCCGCTCTGTGGACTATGGCACCAAGCTTCTATCACACAACCTAAAGATTTCGAATTGCCTACTCCTTAGAATTGTGTATGTCGGAGTGTGGTTTAGTTCGACACTGGGGCTAATTTCTATCGATCATTCGCAGTTGATTCTTCTCTTCGACTTGAGTTGTATTTCTTCTTCTTCGTCGACTTAGATAGAACTTCTCTTGTCTTCGACTTGGGCTGGATCTTCTCTGCGGCTTTCGAGTAATCTTCTTCTTTGTCTACTTGGGCTGGAAGTTCTCTTGTCTTCGACTTGGGTGGAAGGATTCTCTTGTTTCGACTTGGGTGGAAGGATTTCTTGCCGCAACTCAGCCGCTACTCTCTGTCGTCCGAGGTGATCTCTTCTCGCTGCCGTCCGGGGCTGAACTCTGCCGTAACTCTGCCGTAACTCTGCCACAACTCTTGCTGCCTGTCTGGCCTGCAATTCTTCTTCTTGTCTGCCTGCAATTCTTCGGCCTGTCTGGCCTGCAGCTCTTCTTCTTATCTTCGACTTGGCTGCAACTTCTCTGAGGCTTGCGAGCAATCTTCTTCTTCTTCGATTTGGGCTGGAAGGATTTCTTGTCTGAGGATTCTCTTGCCCGCAAAGGGGGCGAGTGAATCGGGCCTGATGCCCGCCTTCAGGCTCTTTCCCTGCCCGCGGTCCAGCTGCAACTCTGCCGAAACTCTCAACTCAACTGATTTCTGTCGACTGGGGTCCTGCTTTTATTGACGCCGCAGCAAACCGGGGTGGGTCTGTTGGCGTCAGGGGTTTCTCGATAATTCCAATAGCCGCATTAATTCTGTTTCCCCATTATCGCTATTGTTTTCACCCCTACTTCCTCACAGTGCCTTTGGTGGGGAGGCGTACACCCATCTCTCCCGGTTTCTCGTATGTCAGGTGACCGTTTTTGACCAATGGTTCCTGATCGAGCATTCTTCCTCTTCTTTCCGCATATCACGTGACCGCCCTCGGCCAATGAGATTGTGGTTGGGCGCCTCCATCTCAAATCGGGCGTGGCTTACATCGTTCTTGTTTTAAAAAACAAAATCTAATTTTGCCCTTTTTGCACGTACGAAAAATGACAATCTTGGCTTTTTTTTCTCACCTGGGCTCTGTCAAAACAGCCTGCCGCTAATTAGATGTGACTTCAGGAAAGAATATTGGCGCCATCTGTGAGCTGAGACAATCGTTTTTTCACCTCTTGTTTTTGTCAGACCCGACAGTCAGAAAATCTTAATTATCTACATTGAAAATGTCCCCACTTTATTATCGTGGGTTTCCAATTCTTAATAGGTCAGAATCTGTATACCGTTCCACCGGTCACTCCCCTCAACCCAAAAGACACTTTTTCTCCGATTAAAAAAAATTTCGTTTCTATTGTTCTAAAAAGAAATTCCCCTTTCTCCAATTTGACAATGAGTCTTTCCACGCAAAAAGTAGGCTAGGTGTTTGAACCAATATTCTTATCAATTCCAATACACTGTCATCAAGCCTGGTTCTTTTTCTCCCTCTAAAGGATTTTTCATTTCAAATAACAATTCTCTATTGTCTTTTAAAATTCGGCCAACACGCAGGCCAAGATATCTTTCTGACACCTATCTTCGCTTATGACCGGGTCATGCATCATCCATCTCTCTTTCCTTTTTTTTTCTTTCTTCCTCTTTTCTTTCCCCTTCCTTCTTCTTTCCTTAGGATCGTCTAAGTACAACTCTAGTGAATTATTTTCAACTCAATTATTTTCCGTTTAAAAAAAAATCAACAACCTGTTTAATAAACCGAGTAAAAAAAAAAAATTAAATCATATTTCTATGAATATTTCTAATAATGCAAGGTGCCACACTAGAATAGCATAATGATCTTTGACAGCTGCCATCCTGGAGATGTTGGTCCAGATTTACTGGCCTGGAATAAACTGATCCTGAAATGCAGCCGTTTAGGCGATCGTGTCGAGGACAAATCATAACCGTTTTTCTAGGTTTTCTCCGTTTTGTTAAATTTTTTATGTGCCAAGTTGAACACGTGATTTTTCTTTATTAAATATCTTCGTTTTACTCACATTTTAATTGTTTTTGAAGTCCTGAGAATGACGATAAACTCCATCCAGCAGCAAGGCCTCTTTTCGGAAGATTGGAGGTTCTGAAGAACTTGGACCACCTCTTAATTGCTTTTGTTGCAAGGTCCACCCTGATTCGGGGTCGTAGGACTTGTTAGGGTCCCATCTATGGACAAGTAGCGACCCCCAAACAAAAACGAAACATTATGAAAATATAAAAATAACAGCAACACACACACACACACACACACACACACACATATATATATATATATATATATATTTTTTTTAAACTAATCATATTTTAAAAAAATAATTATAATCTAAGCTCTACTTCTGTCTGGACCACTGTTTTTTTAAAAATAAAGACAAAAATACTAAAGAACACTGGATTATTTACCAAACGTGTTCTTTTCTATTTTTCTACATTCCTGCACACACACACACAAACACACATACATACATACATACATATATATATATATATATATATATATATATATATATATAAAGCTTTTCACTCCAACTAAGGCGGGAAGCCACTAGCACGCAAGGGGTTACAGAGAGTTGGAGCGAGAGCAAATAGGAGTGATAGAGAAAAGGAGGAAGAGAAGGACAGGGGATAGATCAAGGCATCTGGAGACGTCGATTGACATTACATTTGAATAGTTGGAGGTTATAGCTATGAGGGAAACAGGAAAAGAGAAGGAGTTCCACAGCCGAGAGGTGCGAGACATGAAGCTATTGGGGTAGAAGAGACGTCTACATTTAACAGTTTTGACACTGAAAGGCTGAGAGCGAGATGCCAGCCTAGTTGAACGTTTAAATACTTGGAGTCTGGGAACCAGTGAAAGCAGGTAATAGGAGCAGTTACCATCAAAGTATTTGTAAAAAAAAAACTGAGGGGAGCGACGGCACGTCTGTGAGAGAGCATCTGCAGACGAGATGCCAGATCAGGGACAGTTACATTGCATATCCGTCTCTGGATCTTATCAAGAACCCCGAGGCAAACAGAAGGGGTTCCGGACCATATATGGCAGCAATACTACATGCAAGGGCGAATGGTTGATTTGTAGATTTGGCGGATCGGCTCCGGCGAGAAAAATTTCCTGGAGCGGCACAGGGAGCCAACTTTTCTTGCGGTAGACGAAGCTATTGACTCAATGTATTTGTTCCATCTCAGATCACCAGTCACTGTGAGACCGAGTAGTCGCAAAGAGGTGCTCTCGAGAAGTTGAGCGTCGGACATTCTAATGGGTGGGGAGGCAGGGATGTATCTCTGTGGTGAGTAATAGAGAGTAGTTTTGTTTTCGAGGCGTTAAATTTAACCAGCCAATTTCTGCTGTTGATTTGTAGTTCTGAAGGATCGATTCCGGGGAGAAAAATTTCCTGGTGCGGTAGGGGGAGCCAACTTTCCTTGCGGTGGACGAAGTAATTGACTCAATGTATTTGTTCCATCTCAGGTCAGCAGTCAACGTGAGATCGAGCAGCTGCAGAGAGGTGCTCTCGAGAAGTTGAGCGTCAGACATTCTAATGGAGGGCAGAAAAAGATCTCTCTGGTGATTAATAGAGAGCAGTTTTGTTTTTGAGGCATTAAAGTTCACCGGCCAATTCCTGCCCCAGTTCACAACCGATTGGAGGTCCTTTTCGAGACGAACGGCCAGGTTAGTTTTGTCAGCGACACTAAAAAAAATTACCAATAATATATATTTATAGTAAAATAACCAACAATACATTTTATAGCAGAATGGCAATACATTTTATCCGTAGTTAAAGACTTACAATTGCGATCAAAATGTATTTAGTTGGAGCCATAAAATCGTGTTCAAAATATTTAGATTCCGTCATTAAATAACACAAACACGTTGATATGTCATCGACCAAACAACAGGAAAAAACTTTCATGATATTTATCCATATAATATCCTAGAATTTCTTAATCAAACTATATTCTAAAATATAACTTCAAGGAAACTACAGCATAAAACACGCTTATCACTGCCACTAATAATTACCTCCACACAAATATGCATATGCAAAAAAGCTGAGTAGCATCTACCATGTATTCAATTGTGAAAGCAGAATAATATATATACATTTACTTCCGAGCCCCCAAGAAAATTTAATTCTGGGATTAAATGACCCATAAGAAGTTGATTTTGCCTTTAAACAAACAAATCATTCAATAAATTTGTTCTTGATTTAATGACACACACTCTATAAATGCTTATATCTGAGTTTTTCCCTCACTCTTTCTCTATATAAAGATTTTATTTTCATTCTGTCATTTAATGATCCGGTTTAACGTTTAAACCTCTTTGTGAAGCATCTGCAGCACAAGAAAACTTTGGCTCAATTAGCAATTTCCTCAACTACAGTTTGAATCCCTGACAACCGGACTAAAAAGACCTTCCGGATATGACGAATTGTTTAGTCCGGATATGAGGGGTTATACTTAGATTAAAATAAAAGAACTGAAATCTGGTTTAACATTTATTTTCAATGTTTTATAGTAAACAAAATAAGCTAATGCTGAGTGAAATATAACAGAATTGATTTTAAGGAAAAAGAAGTGTAATGTTAATGAAAATTCATTAAGTATGCCACGCATGCAAAACAAATAACGACTGGATTTTTTTTAATCAACGTTGAATGATGTTTCTTCCTTTTCTAATATCATTCTCAACTTTTTCTGCGTTTCGTTTTGTTTTTTGAAGCGAAAAACACTTTTTAACTTTCCGTGGATTTTTTCAATCGTCATAGTTGAATGCTGGCCTTTTTCCATAAAACTGACAAGGTTTTCAATAGCTTTTTTTCAATTTCAATTCAGATTTCATCACAATCATGCATCTCATCGCCATCTTGTTGCAGATGTGTCTCGTTTTCATCCTTTCCTCTTATACCCATAAGCTTTTTCACCAATACAAGCCAATTCGTACTTTAGTTATATTTAAATACCCTACTTTTGTACCAAGGCTTACGGCTGCATCACGTTGAAACTCCGGATTCCTTAAAATCCCTGACGTTAAGCAACGTCCAGCCTGGTTAGTAACTAGATAGGTAACCGTTTGGGAATACCAGGGGCTGTAAGCTTGGATGTATGTGTGATGCGATGGATAATGGTATAGAATTGGAGAGCCGAGTTCCAAATCACGTTGATTTGGTTATATTCACTTAGTCGCAAATAACCTTGGGAAAAATATGAACCCGATTTTTCTCCCGCAGCCATGATTTAATTAAGAAGAATTGTATCACTAAATAAAAATTCAATCTAAAAATAAAGGTTGATAAGCCGTAGAAAACGAATTCATAAATCAATACTTGTGTACCAATTACAAATGTCGAAGCGATTAAATTCTTTTAATTCCCTAAAGAAGAAGAAGAAGGTTATTATCACGTAAGTAGATGTAATGGATTCGACTGGAATTCGAACTCGTCTCTCCCATTCCTCAATCCGAGCCACCATCCATTACTCCCCCGTACGCTTATTTTATCAGTCAAAAACATTTCCATTAACGTGACTATTCTTGACGGCACTTCTATTTGATAAAAAGCGTAGAATGTACTTATGGCAGGTTCTACCTATTTATGAAAGGAACCATATATTTTTGGCAACAGAGAAATTTCATAACATCCGATTCAATGGCGTAATGTCCCCCTAAAAATAACAAATTCCTGCTATGGTTGGTTTAAAAGAAAATTATTTTCCAAACTAATTTATGAGCGACACTGCTTACAAATTATATACGCTTGTGAGTGCATGTTTGAGGTTATATGTATGGCTCCTGCATCTGTTGCCATCCACAGAATGTTGTTAGAGATATTACTAATGCTATGCACCTTTCTTTGCTATGTTAAGCAATTTCTCGTTGGCCGTGAAATTGGTCATCTGAATGAAAACAGCCTTTTCTTCCGCTTCCCGGACCCGTTCCGTTCGTTTCTCTTCCTTCTTCAATCGTTTCCAAACCACATGACCACCTAACATTATAATTAAATGTACTTTACCCCTTGCCGAGGCGCGCACCGAGTTGATGGACACTGCATTGGCCTCTAGGAATAAATTCTTGTCCGCTACCGCATTAACTTTGGTAGTGGTCTCCTGATTCCAATACTCAGCAACCGTCGATGCGAACAATCAGTTCCATCTCCGATCGCACGCCCAATCTATCTCGTACATATGTGTTTCCGTTCTCTTCTCTGACACTCTTTGATCCTCTTGTCCGTCGCTCTTTTTCCGTCCGACTTCTTTTTTTTTTTTTTTTCGTATTCTGTAAGTTTATTTTTTTTTTATATATAAAATAGATTGAGTTGTGGGATAACTGATGTGGACTAAGGCAATTATTCCTTCCTTTGAATAACTTTTTAAAATAAATTATATATCGATTCTTCTGATAGAATCAAAAACTACAGATATAAAAGTATATTCTTTACAGTAAGGTCAATCATGTACACGGCCTGGAGAACACCTGCGGTAGAGTGTTACATTAGGAGTCAGTTTATAGGACGGGACGATAACGGTTAACTCTAGACATGAACAGGTTAAGATTGTAATGATCAGGGAAACATCCTCTTGGGAGTCTGTTTCACAGGACAGTGGTTCACGAGAAGAATATGTTCGAGTGGCACTTGTCATCGATGGATTACGGAGGAAATGTGAGCGGTTGGCAACAATATAAGTGGCATGGATGTTACTCGCCCTGAAGGTTATATCTGGTGGAACCAAGGAATGTAGTTCTTCCAAGCATTTTTCATGGAAGTAGCGACTGGGCAGTGAGAGACTCTCGCTAGGGAGGTGCACTTCGGCGTGGTGTAATCGTTAGTAAGCTTGTCTCGCTAGATCAGTTACGACGGAAAAGTGAAAAATGTGCCACATCTAAGCTACGCTGAGAAAATAACCATATCACGCCAGTGAGAAAGAAGTTGGAGGATAGAAAATAATTCATCACCGAGAAGGACTTGAGACGCCTTTGAAATCTATCACGACTGAAAAGTGAGAAATGGACAGATCCAGTCCAAATATGACAATAATATTCTATTTTCCGCCTAATTTGGCTCTTGTAAATGTAGATGATAGCATAAGGAGTCAGATATCTACAGGGGCGCTACATGGAGCGAACGATTTTATCTGCATATTTAACGATGGATCGTATGTACGAGTTTCATTTGAGGTCAGGTAAAAGTGAACACTGAAGTCAACACTCAGAGGCGACAGACTCTTTCATGTTAAATGCAATCGTCAAACCTGATTATTGCGTTCAGCATGAAACAGTTTTCGCCTCTAAGTGTTGATTTCAATATTCACTTTCACACACACACACACACACACACACACATACACACACACACACATATCTATCTACTACCCTCATCCTATCTTCTATCACTCCTATCTGATCTTCCTATTTTCTGTAACCCCTTGCGTCCTAGTGGCTTCCCGCCTTGCTTGGGGTGAAATGCTTAAAAAAAAAAAAAAAAAATATATATATATATATATATATAGATATAGATATAGATATATATACAAAACTTAAAAAATCAGGAGGTCAGTTGAATACGCGACCTTGGTTTCGACCTTACGGTCACATCCGGCGATTTTTTTATCAACTTCTATTGATCGCTTTTTAACTCTGACCATTAACCTTATATATATATATATATATATATATATATATATATATATATATATATATATATGCATTATCAGGGTTTATTATTGGCGGCCACAATCTTAACAATATTCAGCTTACACTGTGTTGACAGCAGACACAAAAAGGAAAATATAATGTAGTAACTCCTACAGAATGTAGTAAGTGAATGCGATTAGAAAGGATTAAACATCAATTGTAAGAAGACAGAAATTATTGATCCAGAGTCCAACAACCAAATTACAAATTGGAGATACCAATATCAAGCAAGTACAATGATTTAAATATTTGTAAAGTGTTTTAACAAAGTACTGAAAATGTGACATCGAAATCCGAAGGGGCATTGAAACAGAGAAAAATGACTTGCAAAAGTTAAGCAAAGTATTAAGAAACAGGAAATTCTCGTTAGAAGAAAAGAAATGAGCACTGAATTGTTATGCAATATCGATTATCCTGTATGACAGTGAATGCTGGGCAATCTCATCACAGATGAGGAAGAGACATTAGGTAACAGAAAGTTTAGTTTTACTGAAGGATACTGAGAATACCAAGGAGTGAACATGTGAGCTATGGCGAATTTTTAAAGAAAACCGAAACAAAAACATATACTTACAATCAGAAGGGGGAAGATGAAATTTGTAGACCACATAAAGACGAAATTAGGCTTAGAAAATTTTACACACAAATGACAATGAAGTCAAGATGGACAAAGGAAGCAACGTATAATATACTTAAGAATGTTTGTAAAATCTTGGTAGATCAAGGATTAGAAAGCTACAGAGAACAGGAAGTGGTGGAAGCTCGTGATCGTCCACGTCCTGAAGTGACACGGAACATCGGAGAAGAATATTTAATTTCCTAAAGACTTATTCGATGATTGTATGCTTTTTACCATGATGTTCTCACTGTCCTTTTGCAGAATCATATTTCTCTTGCCTCAAGTTTTCTCTTCATCCGTGAGATTTCCCCAGCATTTGACGAGCACATATGAGGGTTGATATTATTTTAGATTTTAACTCTTCACGCCATACAACATCATGATTATATTCAGAAGCAGTTCCACGTCCTAAATTGACACGGCACATTGATAGATCTTCTCCAGAGAGACAAGATTAACACAGGGAAGAATATGATCAAGAAACGGGGGCGAAGAACTGAACAGTAGTTAAATAAGAACCGGGCGAGATGATCCGAGACGTGAACAGTGAAACGAGAACAGTCTACAGCTGTAGAATAAAGATGATCCTCAGTTCAAATTTTCGGTTATCCGGATCAACATTGTAATAAGAAACAAAAAGATAAGGACAACTGATGCATGTGAATAATATACGTAATCCTATTCTTTGATTTTTTTTTTTTCTTTTTTAACCCTCTTTTGACAATCTCCTCACATATAACGAAGGGACTTGAAGCGAAAGGTTCTTTCGAAATACGTTGAGAATCCCATCGACTGAACACATGAGAAACGACGATGTGTTAGAGAAAATGGAAACAAAATAGATAATTATAATTAGCATCAGAAAGAGATAGTTGATATTTCTAGGGTACATAATGAGGAAAGATGGCTTAGGAAATTAAACACTCACAGGATATATTGAAGGCAAGGGCGACAAAGAAAATTAGCGCATAACCTACCTAAAGTGTATGTGTAAATGGCTGGTAGAACTTGGATAAGGAGACATAGTAAACGACAAACGTTATTGAGAGACAAAAAATGACGAAATTGTGACTACCAGAACTGAAGTATTTATTCGTAGTATATTTACAATCGCACATTTAAATATGTATTTTGATTTTCATGTTTTTAATACTTTGCTTGGCTTTAAGAAGGCATTTTTATTATACTATTTCAATGTGCGATCGGTTTTCGTTGTTGCAAGTTTCCACCCTCTTTCTAATGATTTCCCATATATTTAAAATTTTGTAGTATTTTGATTTGGAGCCCTTTCTCTTGCTCATAACCGATTAGGTTTCTTAAAATAATCTCGGAGTTATCTACCTTGCAGATTATTACAATCCCAAGACGAAATATTCATATAGTCTATCTTTATATTCTTCATATTATCCGAGCTTAATTTAATCTGGTAAAAGGCCTAGTCCACTGTGTGATATTCCATTGTTCAACATTATCCTACAGGGTTGTCTTTCTTTCTTTTAGTTTCACATATTTAAAAAATGGCTGTTTAAGATTCCTTCCCAGATATTTGAGAAAAATATATTACGTTGAATTGAATATATATAAGAATGAACCACGTTATTATTGCTTTCGCGTTATGACATAATGCATTTGTTGCTAACTCTCCATTCAAGTTGATTTAAAACAAGCCAAATAGGTTTTCAAAAGACTTAACGCAAGCGTGGGATATGAGAACATTTGACAATTCTGTTTTATTTTAGATTTAGTATGTACGAGTTAAATGTAAGATTGAACGTCATAGAAAAATGCCTTCCAGTAACATTCATATGCAAATCTTATAAATGGTTAGTGGAAAATATGTAAAATGAACATTTTTTAAAAATAAAATTAAATATTCTAATGAAAAAAAAAACTTTCAGTTCAAACTTTGGTCGATTTCTATTCAAAACATCATTTCTGAAATAAACATCTTGTTCGAATGAACACGTTTTTCCCGCCTTTCTCTTTCACCCTATTTCTTCGACTACGTTTTTAGTTCATTAAATTTCCTGTGTAATGCATTGGCCGCAGGTGTCTATCTCTCAATAACGCTTACATGGGAAAATACTAGGTTAATTTAAAATTGCATTTCCTTTTGGATTAAAAGAAAATGAAAGTTAATTATACCTGTTTTATATGTATCAGTTTTAGGAGTCATATTTATTTTGCTGGCTGTGGATTTGTTTTTTCTCTCTATTATAATTATTGAGTCAAAAGTCTTTAATTTTCCTGCCTCATAATCAAAATCTACTTTCTGCATCACTAGAAATATTTATTTTTCTTATCCATATTGAGTTCCTTCAAGGAATTAATAACAATCATCATCTTTGTCGTGTTATTTCAAGACGTGAGCGATTATGGTTCTCCACAACGTCTTATCCTTTGTAGCTCTTAGCAGTTAGTCTTTTTACTATTCCCACCCCCCGCTCACTCTTCTTACATTATTTTGCACAAGTTTGTTAGGTGGCTAAATCGCTGTTTCCTTCTGTCCTCTTATATGCTTTCGATATATCCTGTAGAGTGTCAAATTCTCGAAGCCGTCTTTCCTCAGTGTTCATCCAAATCAACTGATTGTAAGTTCAAGTGTTCTTTTGGTTTCCATTTTGTTTCAAACTTCCTCATTGTTTGCATGCTCCGTACACAGTATTCAAAGCACCCTCTGTTACCTCAAACCTCCTCTTCATTTGTGTGGAAATTGACCAGCATTCACTAATGTTGTGAAATGATTGATATTGAGTAGCAGTTCAACATTCTTTTCTGTTTCTAACGAAAACTTTGATTTTGTGTCTTTGTGTTCTTGCTTTACCTTTGGAAGGCATATATCGCTATCCCATCGCATCTTTGGATCACTGGGTCTCTCATGTGTTTTCCTTGTGCCAATTATTACAATTGATAGAGCAAAGTGATTCAGAATTGTGGTTCACAGCCTTAAAAGATTAGTTAAGTAGATAAGACAGCAGTAAGAGAAACATCTCGATACGCAAATTGCAAATTGGAAGAACCAATTCAAGCAATCACAACTTAAATATCCAAGAAGTGTTTTAACAGAAGACTGAAAATGCAACAGCAGAATTCGAAAACGCATTGGGATAGCGAAAGATGGCTTCCAAAAGCTAAGCAAAGAATTAAGAAACAGAAAAATCTCTTTGGAACCAGAGTATGTCTACTGAACTTTTATATATTATCAGTCTCCCTATATGACAATGAATGACGGACAATCTTCTAACATATAACGAAGAGACTTGAAGCAACAGAAATATGGTTCTGTCGAAATATGTTGAGAATACCACCGATTGAACACATGAGAAATGGCGATGTTTTATAGAAAATGGAAACAAAATAGATAATTATACTTAGCATCAGAAAGCGATAGTTGATATTTCTAGGGTACATAATGAGGAAAGATAGTTTAGAAAATTAAACACTCACAGGATATATTGAAGGCAAGAGCGATAAAGGAAGTTAGCGCATAACTTACCTAAGGTGTATGTGTAAATGGCTGGTAGAACTGGAATAGGGAAACATCGTAAAAGACAAACGTTACTGTGAGATAAAAAACATCAAGAAATTGTGACGAACCATGATCAGCCACATTATGAATGGACAGAGTACATTGAAGAAGTTGGCTAATATCCTACAATTACTACCAGAACTGAAGTAATTATTCATAGTATATTTTAATATATATACACTTATATATAATACTTATGTCCGAATCGTTCGAATATACACCATCCGAATATATGGTGTATATATATATTACAAATACTAGGAGAATAATACATTCACTGTGATAGTAGGTGATTTGTTGTTAGCTGTGACATAAATTCAACAATTCAGTATATTATGCTATGGTCACCCTTTCTACTCTCTCTGTGCAGTATAGGGTCACATCCTCACTACGTTAGTGTTTTACGGGGGTTTTTACGCTGTGGAGTGTCTACCACCAAGCCAAGTGGTTTTTGAATTCAGAATTGTTCTTCTCCGAGACTAGTTACCAACCAATGCTAAATATGCCAGTCTACATTATTATTATTATTATTATTATTATTATTATTGTATCCTAAGCTCGAGGAAGAAGAAATGGGTGAATAACTTTCCCAGAATATTTATGAGAAGCTAACTTCCTTTGCCGATAACCGTTAGGCTACGGGCACATCGAAGAATTCCATTGCTGAGACATGCAACCAATAAGAGCCAGTATTATTATATCTGATTATGAATATTTACATGAGAATTAGGTTGGTCTTAGAGACTGAAAAACAACTCTGCAAACAACCAGAATTGATATCACTTTTCTTAGTATATGGTTTGTTACTATT
>CAHIKZ030000100.1:770000-895000 GCA_903632075.3 Acanthosepion pharaonis
TATAATTGTAAGACTTGGTATCCAGCATGCAAAAATCAGCCTGCGATATAAACTAATGTTTGTAAATTAAATTTGTTTTTAATTTGGAAGAAGTCAAACCCACTCTCTAAGAAATAACTTTTGATTTCTTTTTTTTTTTTGTTTTCAGAATGATGTTCACCATGGACAAGGTCTGGGGGACATACGAAGTAGAAGATTATAGAAGAAGAGGCAAGCGGATATGTGGGAAGATTACGGTTAAGTTTTTAGTGATCTGGGAAGAATCTTCTTGGGAGTCGTTTCAACAAAGCAGCCGATTTAAGTTTGAAGGAACAGTAGATATTTCTTTTTATATGCAGTGCTAAATATTAAAAAATATTAAAATACAGCGTTAATGATACTATACGAAAATATTACTTAATTTTTAAATATCAATTTTATCCCGATATCGATGTTTCTTGGTAAAATTTCCAGTCTTCAGGGGTTGTGATTTTAAACGGTATTTCCAAATTATATTTCATTTTATATATATATATATATATATATATATATATATATATATATGTGTGTGTGTGTGTGTGTGTGTGTGTGTGTGTGTGTGCGTGTGTGTGTGTGTGTGTGTTGAGAGAGAAAGAGATGGAATGGGAATATGATAAAATCTTAGTAAAATAGATACACATGGAATACAATACATTTTTTATATTCATTTACCTATATTTATTAATGATCTCATGTATTTATTTAAATATACACGTATATATATATATATATATATATATATATATATATATATATATATATATATATAATGATTGTGTTAATAGTGATAAGATAGCGGAATATAACAAGAGGTGCCACTACGCATGCCTTTGAAACCCATTCAAATATCAGTTGCAATCTGATATCCGATGCATTAGTTTGGATATTGTCGATGTTCTTCATGGCAATATTTCTAATAGAATGCAAAAAGGATATTACATACCATTTCTGAAATAGTGAGTGCCATCTGGCATCACACATTCTACGGTATTACATGGGTAACTTATGGAAGGCATTTCTGCGGACTGCATACAGCTTAGAAGCTGACCATGGACCCTTAATGATCGTGTCTAAATCGATATTGGCTTATATCTTACCCACAATGCTGGAGTTTCTAGACACATTACCAGCATGTCTATTCATTGGGCTTCATCTTCTTTGGGATATGCGAGTAGAAAACTCAGCAAGGTGATCCCTGTTAAAATCACGACATTAGATGTAACTCTTTACCTTGGATTGTAACATAGCTAATTGGACCCTGGAGGACTGCCAACCTGAAGGTTCGTATGTAAGGAAATTTCCATGGGTCTATCGACGACACTGAGTCCGGTGATGGTTCTTTAATTGTATGTTAATTTTTCACGTGTCAGGAATTGTGTCCGTTGTCATTGACTTGTGACATCAACGTTGCATTGTTATTGATGACGGATACTGTACCGTGTTATCAGGTGCAGCTTGCCCAAAATTGATGTGGAAGCATTTTAATTGCTTCTGATGAATTTTGCGGCTACCATGTTCATCAGACATCAGCCAAATCGAGCCTTCATGAAACGTAACGCAAAGATCTATTGCCACACATTTTTGCTTACGATAGCGTGGGTATGGAAAGTGAACATTTTTTTTACCCAACTGAATCTTACCTAGGTTAGTCATGATGGCTTGAAGTGATATCAGTGATGTTTTTGCCAATGAAAAATGAAGATTGAAAAAATACTTTCGATGGTAACAATAATTCTCTTTTTTTTTTTTTTTTTTTTTTTTTTTTTTTGCAAAAGATCTCATCGTTTTACAATTGAAATAAGTATATATAACCGTAAGTTCTATTGACGCAGTTTTATCTCGCACTTCTTGCTTGCGGAACTCTCTTGCGGCTTCTTGCTTTTCATCTCCAAAAATTTAAATGCATTGTCAATCCTTATCTTCTGTCTTCTTAATTCGTTTTCTTTAATTTTTCTGCTTCTTTAATAATGTTTTCTTTTACTTATATTCTTTCACACTCCTGCACCTTAGTGGCTTTGTTGCCTTGCTTGGGGTGAAATGCTTAAAAAAAGGATGAAGTAACAATTCCTTTGAGAATAGCAATGTGTTTTATCTCTCTCTATATATATTCCTTACTATTTAACCCATACCTGGGGGATGGAATGAATTCATACTTGTCTCAATGCTGCCTGTGAGTGGGTATAACGAACGCGTCTATTATTCGCCTTCGCTTCTCCGATTTCTCATTCAGATCTACTATCATTACACAAACCGCACACCCTCTTAAAGATAAACAACAAAGAGGCGTGCCCAGAGGTAATATTTACCGGTGGTGCTAAAGAAATTATTCTTTTAATGTAACATTGATATACCTAATATTACGTCACCGAAGACCACCTTTGTCAAAATCGAACAGAACTATCAAACTCACAACACATTATGAGTTACGCATGTAGTTACTTAAACTTACCGTTGCGTATATATTACAAGTAAACTCATTGATTGGTCACGGATAGAAATGACTCAGCTATAGTTTACATGTCGAGGGAATAAATAACCACATAATTTAAGCATAATTTTAAACAGATTTTTTTACAGTAATTTCGCAGTGAGCCAAACGAACTTCAGTTTAATTTTCCATTATAAGCAAAGCCGTTTATAAATATTTACTTGACACACTCATTAACTCTTATGCGTTTATATAGATTATGCGGACATCTCTTAAGCGAAAGGAGACATTATATATTCGCTATAAAACTCATCCTTAGAACCGTCATCTTTATCGGAATGCCACTTGAGTTAATAACTTGTTCCAGTCATTATTAGCACAAGAACGTAAATCATTTACCGTTTTCTTTATTTTTATTATAGAAGAACACCAACCTAAACGAGAAAGTGAAGGTACAGATAGAAAATGAATTGAGTTAATATTCAAAACTCGTAAAGGGTGTAAGAGAAGGCCGTGTCTTCTCATCGGATTTATTCAACATATGAGGCGATTCTGAAAGAATTAGAAGTCGTACTAGGTTTTGTTATTGGTAGCCATCTTAAAAACATAAGATGCGCAGATGACACAGTGTTGATAGCAGAAAAGAAAAGTACAAGAAATTTTTCAAAAGGTAATGAAGAAAATCGAGAAGAAAGGAAAAAAACATTAATTGCAAGAATATATAATGCATAGTTGTCAGCAAAAGGAATAGCTGAAAATGCAATTTACAAACTGGAGATACCAAAATCAAACCAGTCCAACAATTTAAATATCTGGGAAGTGTTTTCACAGGCGAAGGAAAAGTACTTTGGGATAGTGAATGATGCTTTCTAAAACTTAAGAAAAGTATTAATAAACAGGAAAATTTCGTTAGAAACAAAGAAAACAGTATCGAACTGCTATATCCTATATGGCAATGAAAGATGGACAATCTCCACAGTGAAAAAGAAACATGAGGCGATATATATTCTTTTTAAGCATTCAACCCTAAGCAAGGCGGGAAGCCACTAGCACACAAGGGGTTACAGGCAGCAAAGAGGAGTGATAGAGGAACGGATGATGAGAAGGATAGGGGGTAGATCAAGGCATCTGGAGACGTCGATTGTCATTACATTTGAATAGTTGGAGATTATAGCTATCAGGAAAACAAGAGATGGGGAGGGAGTTCCACAGGCAAGAAGTGCGAGACATGAAGTTATTGGAGTAGAACAGACGGCTACATTTAACAGTTTCGACAGTGAAAGGGTGAGAGCGAGATTCCAGCCTAGCTTAAATTCATGAAGTCTGGGAACCAGCGAAGGCAGCTCATCGGAGCAGTTACCGTGAAAGTATCTGTAAAAAAGACAAAGGGAGGCAACGGCACGTCTGTGAGAGAACGGCTGCAGACGAGATGCCAGATCAGGGCCAATTACTGTGTGTCTGTGTGTTTGTCTGTGTGATACCTTTTCACTTGAGATCCATCCCACTTTTTTTTACCAAACCTGGCACTTACATTGCACAATGTAAGAGATAGGTTGTTAGAGTAAAAATCTATAATTTTTAAAAATCAGTAATCGATATACCCGATCAAAAATCGATAAATTCAACTTTTTTCCTCCTATTTCGTTAAAACACGGTATGTAGGTTACTAATATCATTACAAGCTCAACGATACCTCGTTTTTATTTCTACGCCACTGCGTTTAGCGAAAAACCGAGAAAAAGAAAATATCGATTTCAACACAAATCGATTGCAACACAAATTTTAAACTCAAAACACCTTGAATTTTCAAGCATTCTAATACAATCTTCACTCAGTTGTAGCCAACAATAAGTTGATTGTTTAACAGTCATTTAACGTGATAATTGTGTCCGCCCATAGAGAGAAAACCTGCGTAAATAGCGAAAAATGGCGATTTTTACTGGTTTCTTTTTTCATTTTTCATCAAACTTAACTATTGCATTATAAATGTATCCTCTTTTTCATCCTTGGGAGCACACTGACAAATTAAATTTCAAAACCTCCAAAATAAAGTGGGTCTTCATGTTGCCTGTTTTACCCCTTCATGTCCTCGGCTAACTTCGATTGAATAAATGCAGACTACTTCTGTTATATCAGTAACTGTATTAATTCAAAATGTTTTAATGAAACTGCTTTAAAGTAACTAAAGAAGATAGACATTGTTACATCTAAGCATGATGCTGTTTTTACTTCATTCTTAGTGAACGCATTTTCTGATCGACGAGATGGGTTTGTCTTCAAGTATAAACTATTATCGATGAATGTACGATTTGATTTGTTTGCTTAAGGGCATATCAACTATTTATGGGTCATTTAATTCTGAAATTTAATTTTCTCAGGAACTTTAATAACTTGAGTTGTTTTTTTTTCACTATTAAAATCTATAGTTTTACTATAAAAATCTATTGCTGGAAATTGTATTGTTACTATTGAAAATCTATTGCTGGTATTTTTACTAAAAAATCGCTTTTATACTTTCAGGGAGTTTTGGCACCAGTTTGGGGGTCCAATATTTACCCAAAGCTGGGACCTTAACATGTGCTGCAACACCTGGTTCAGGTGGAGCTTGGAACAACAGCAATTAAGAAACTGAGCAGAGGCCTTTGTGCCGGATGTTTTTATCGTCATACCAAGGACAGTCGTAGAATGTGGAAAGGGTTCAATTCGAAATTCTTTGAAGGTTACCCAAATTGGGAAGCATCTGATGAAGTCCGGAAAGCACCACAGCCGAAATGTTGTGACAGTAACAACACAGATTAGGACAATAGTCTACCTACAAATAATATTGGAACACATTTCATAAACAATGCAGTCATTAAATCGTAAAAGAAAAGTTTGAAGCAACTAAAATAATCACTGCTTTTTGTTTGAGCTTTGGGGAAAATTTTAAAATTAATTTTTAAAAAAGTGGTCTTCATAATTTCCGGGAGTTGGATGTTCTCATAGAGACCCTCCAAAAATATCCCTGTCTATGTGTAGGGAATTAATTTATCTTTAATTAACGTTATTGAAACCTGTTTCACAAACTTAATCTTAAAAAAGTAACATGAAATTTTACACAAAATTCCATGTACACAATACCGGACCATGGGATTGAACTCAGAGTTACTGTATCACCAAATTCACATCCTTGGATCCTTAACCATACCTACTTGCTGATGAGACTTGTTCGTGCTTCTTACGCTGCATTCACAGACATGACTTTCTCTACTGCGGCTGCTGCTAATACCTTGGTGTTATTAACTTTTCTTTCTTTATTAACGTTTCGGCTGTTGTACTGTCTGGTACAAATACCGTAAATTGCGGCTTACAAATCGTGTTTTAAAGCCTAACAAAACTTTTCCAAACCAATAGGTCGACTTATATGGCGGATATCAAATGCAAACCTATACCACCGAGGTGTTAAATGAATGGGACAGCAATCCTAACAATTACTGTACACCATTTACCGTAACTCCAGCAGGTTGCCATAAATATATACGACTAAAACTTGTCAATACTTTCGGCATGTTAACAGAGAAATTAATGTAAAATAATATAATAGTAACACGAATTCGGTATTGTCTTAACGCTACAGCACACAATTTGTCCAACAGTAAGTGTAAACGCTAACCGAAGCGCCGTTTAACTCATACGATACATAGCATTACTATGAAAAAGTTACCTGGTATAATGTGTAATCTACGGTATTAATATTTTATAGGTGTTGATGTTGATTTTAATGAGTTTATCAGTAGATCTGACGAATTTCAAATGTTCGGGAAGTTATTCTGCTACAATATACGGTAACTATGGATGTGTGTTGTAGGTTGTTTGCTATACAACGCATATAAAAAGGTATTACGGTGTCTCAATATAGAGGTAAGGGGTGTGAGATTATGCAGTTTTGGCACAGTTTATCGAATACTGTAACCTAATTTCATTTACCGGTAAGCTTATGCTTTTGGCCACTGGTAGCCTACTATATGTTTTTCTGGCGTGTGTGGGGGGGGTCGACCTATACAGGAGGTATAAACCTAACTCAGAATTTTGAGCTAAAAATCTTTAGATCGATTTGTACGCCAGGTCGACTTGTACGTCGCAATTGACGCTAATAAGAACAAAACTGCGGACAATGTACAATAAATGCAAATAATGATAACTTCAAATGACAGAAATTCAGATAGATATTACCGATCTGTTGGTTCAGGTACTCCTGAAAAAGCATGATTTTTCTGCAATGCGGACTTGTAAAGGAATTCAAAGCAATGTGTCTTCAGACCAGTAATGGAGAATGACTTGGAGTGGAACTTCAAGCAGTGGCTACAGATAGGCGGCTCTTTTTTGGGATCTTAATCAGAATAAAAGAACAATACGAGAAATATTTGTTCCTTGAAGAAAAAATATAAAAAAAAAGTTCTTCCACGGCGATCTAATTAATTGTAGAAAAGGTCAGACATCCAAGAGATGGAAATGTCGATATTTATAATGATTGTAATAATAGGACGAGTAAAAATGAAACACTAATGTAGATGCTGCTTCTAAAGTTCATAAAAACGGCAATAAATCAGTTAATAATTATAACAATAAGAAGAAGAAGAAGAAGAAGAAGTAGAAAAAGAAAAAGACGATGATTATGAAGCAAAACCGAAAGAAAAAAAACTAGAACAAGACCAAGAAAAACAAGAAGTAGTTAAACATAAAGAAGAAGAAGAAGAAGAAGATGATGATGATGATGATGATGATGATGATGATGATGATGAAAAAGAATAAAAAAAAACAAAGAGGGGAGGAAGAAGACAGAAAGATGAAGAGAAAGAAGAAAAGAACAATAACAATTAAAAGAAGTTGCAAACCAAGAAGAAGAAGAAAAAGAAAAAGAAGGCGAAAACAAAGATAAATGACGCGTACTTTGAATTTGGGGAAAATGTAACGGTTTCATTCTAACGGATGAAATGTAAATATATATTATATATTATAATCTATTTAAATTATAAATTTATTTTAATATAATTTCTATATATTCTCGTATCAATTGTTCTTGTAAACATCATCTTAATAATAAATTACATATTTTATGCTTATTAAATTTATTGATCTTTTTACCTCGTGCGCGAATGACGTTTTGCCAATGTGTTTGTTGTTTATGCACGGGAGCGCCAGAAATTTATGTTTTGTTCAAACTTTAAACTCACGTGAATCGTCATCAGGTATGCGAGTGAAGATAAAAAAAAAAGATAATGAAATTAAGTGTATTTTAAGCTGATTATTGTTGATAAATTTCTCTTTTATTCTAATTCATCGTCATCATTATGGCTGTTTCGACTTGAAGTCACACTGCAAAACACTGATTTCTCATCCCCAACAGCTTTGTAAATAACTCCTGCCAGCGCTCTTCAAACCTCTGTATACAGTACTATCTCCGGAAAATGTTGCTGGTCCTCCAAGCTCCTCAGAACTTTTACAGGAATGACAGCATTTTATGGACGCTTCGTTTAATATCGTTGTTCAATGTGTATACTGTTATTCGCGGAAAGTGTGCAGCTTTAAACCTCTCGCAATCAAACAGTATAATTTCATGAGAAGGTGTTTGCACATCTAGTTGCAGCACAGGATCAAATAGTTTCCTGTGCAATTGTAAGATGAAGAGTTATGTCTTATATATATGCTGAAATTGCAGATGATGTGGGGGTATCCCATTATCAGTTAGATATCTTAGTTTTATTTATTTTGTTCATTTACAAACATTGTGAATCAGATGAACCACGCCATCAATATGTTTCAGTTGCCTTCCAATGTCTGGGTCTCTGCGAATAACATTCCAGTCCACTTAGTGATATTGCCAGTCAATTGTTTTCTTTTGTCTCTCTGTTAATATGGTAGCTCGCAGTGGATAAGAATGATGAAAGTAATGATATTAAATATAAAAATTGTGAAATATTTATTATAAGATACAAAAACGCTTATATTTAAAATCGGAACGGATGGTGTTTCAATAATGTAAGACTTATGAAAACTAATGATTTTTTTTTTAAATAATTTCATCTCAAGGAAGGTAATAATCTCACTAAGACGCAAGTGGTTACTGATTGTGACAGAAAATGAGAGAAGGGAAAATAAAAAAAATAGATTTCAAAAAGACAGAAAATGGCGACTGACGTTTCATTTAAAATTTTTGAAGATTTTAGTTGGCAAGAAAGAAGCATGATGAGAATTCCAGAGTGAAGATAGAAGCCGGGAGAGAAGTCAAGAGACAAGAAAGATGCCGGATGATAATTCCAGAGGCAAACGAAGGAAATGATAGACAATTCGAGAGACAAGAAAGAAGCCAGAGAAGAAATACAAAGGCAAGAAAGCAGCCGGGAGAGAATTACACATGAAAGAAAAAAGCCGGATAAGAATTCTAGAGCCAATAAAGAAGCTGAAAAAGAATTCAACAAGCAAGAAAGAAGCCGGATGATATTTCCAGAGGCAAGAAAGAAGCTGGAAGATATCACGCGAAGCAAAAAAGAAACCAAGAGAGAATTCGAGACGCAAGAAAGAAGTTGGGTACGAGTTTCAGAGGCAAGAAAGAAGCCGGGTGAAAATCCCAGAGACAAGAAAGAAGACAGAAGAGAATTTCAAAAGCAAGAAGGAAAAAGGAAGGAAAATTCCAGAGGCAAGAAGTGAAAAAGAAAAAAAAGTTTCAAATGGAAATTACATTTACATCTAGCAATTTCCATAATAAAAAGATGAGATCTAGCTGAAAATCTAAAGAGGAAAGCTCACCAGAAAAATTGCCTTGGAAATATTAATAGAAGAGTATAGAAAGCAATGAAACCGTGATGCCAGGTCAGGACCGATAATATTGCAGATTCATCTTTAGATTTTGTCAAGTATCCGATATATATATATATATATATATATATATATATATATATATATATATATTAATTTAAAGAAAAAAAGACCACTTTAAGGCTCCATTAGTTATAATTTATTTCACCCGGGAATTTTATCTTTCTCCGGATCTTCAGACTTCACTTTCAAAGGTGAAATGAAAAATGTATTTATAATTACACTTTTAACGGACAGTATTAAGCTTATATAAATTGACATAGAGGAAAAGTGTGAGAAACATGGTCGAGTTTAGAGAGGGAAGGAAGAATTTTAAAATTTATTTTTATTTTTATTACAATACTTAATATTGAGGATGGGTAAGGATATATATATATATATATATATATATATATATATATATATATATATATATATATATATAGTAAGCGCACCAGACTAGATGTGGCAACAATATTCAAGGTACGATCGAATGCTAGACTTTTAATCGTTCAAGATGGATGCCTTCTAACAGGACACATTGAACAAACATTCTTAGCAGAAAACCTAGCAATTGTTTCAATATAATTGTTCCACTTCAGAATACATTTAATAGTAGTAGTAGGAAGATTTTTGTTGATAGTGATGCTATTGAGGACGATGGTGTTGGTTGTGGTGTGATTAGCATTTTAGTTGTCGAGTATTTACGTGTGCAAAAAAAAATGTAATTTTATCGAAAGTATTTGTAGCAATAAATCAGACAAGTGGTGCGGTGTCGACTCGTTCAAGTGCGGCTGCAACAGTAACACCGTTATCTCCATTAACAGCGACGCAATCAAATAGCAACAATAACAATAATAATAAAAGCAACTTCTTTTAGAGTAATTGAGAAGAGCTATTGTTAGTGTTGACAATGGTGACAACAATTATGAAAACCCTATATTCCTTGAGAAGTACAAACTCTTTATATGAATAACAGCACGTAAAACCTTTTTGCTACCGATTCCGCTACGTCAAGTGTCCACGTAATTTCTTTAATATAAAGGTGGATTTTGATCTGAAGTTTTCAATTTATAACTTTTGACGGAAATGATTAATGGGGACACATATGATTATGTTCATTGATGAGAAAAAGAGATAAGGGAACATTAGCGTTGAGTAATGGCGAATTCTCTCTTTCCATTACCCTTTATGCTCTCCTGGAAATGAATGAGTAACCCTAACTGTAACCCTAATGACACCGATTGATAAGCCTCGTGGAACTAACTTTAGGCCCCTATTTCTGTATATGAATGCCAGGTGGTTCGACATCTGTATGTTTGATGGACATTTTCGAATCGTCTATATTTGTGCATCACCTCGAGTCCGTGCCTCTTACATAAATTATGTATGACTTTCTGGAACGTGGAGTTATTATTGTTTAGATTATTTAAAGCCGGACTAGGCTTATCAATAAAAAAGCGTGTTATTCCTCATTCTAGAAATTCATGCATAAATAAACCATGCTTAGTAAATCACATCAAGAAAGCGTACTGTGTGTAACAACAATAAATGTCTATTTTATTATTGGATTACGGACCTACTGATATACTCCATGTTTGAAAGAGTAGAAATTGGATGTATAGTTTGTTTCCCGCGTCTTATTAGGCGATTTTTCACACCCGAATTTGTCTTGCCTATTTATAAGTCGTAGATTCGTCCATGTATTGAATATTTTTGCCACATTATAGTTTAGTGCTTCTGGCTTGTGGTTTGAGAATCTCTAAAAAAAATTCCAGATAAGAATCAAAATATTATAGATCTCGCTCAGGCATCATGGTCTCAATCATTTACCCACCGGCGTAGCATTGATTCTCTGTGTATTTTCCATGAATATTTTCATTCCAATCTTTTCTAATGTACTTTACTCTTTTGTAACTCGACTTTAGGCGTGGTACTCTGCACTTAGGTCTCATCTTTTTACTATTGAAATTTCTAGCTTTAATTGTAAGTTCTATTCCAAAAATTTCTTCTCTCACACTTCACACCTGTGGAATTATCTTTCAGCTTGCTTTACTATCAATTACGATCTAAATGTAACACTTGTGTTCATCGTCTGTTTTCTTGAACCGTGTTTTTTTATTATTATTTTCCGTTATACTCAGTACCTTTTTTTTCTCAGTTTTCTACACTCTGTCTTTCATGCTCAATTGCCGCATGCGTCTTGGTAGGTTTATTGCCTCACCTGGAGTGAAATATAAAATAAAAACTATATGTAGCTAGATGTGATCCCTACATATTTTACTACTGCTACTAGTTATATGTAACACAGTCAGGGAGAGTATATGTTCTCATCTGGTGTTAAAACCAGGTAGAATATGAGGATTTTGATCCTCTAAGAAAAGATAAAAAATAATTGAAAAAAAAAAAACACACACACAATTTCCAATGTTGCATCCCTTCGACAAATTTACTTTTGTTCGAGTAAATGTAGAAATATTACTATTATCAGTCAGAACAGTATATCTTTTTAGGATCAAGAAAGAACAAGAGATATGAAATAACTTTAAAAAATCATTCTATCCTGCCTTAAGCAAATTCTTGTTATATAGCAAAAGTATTGGATTATTCATTTTATTTCTGCATTCTTGGTTCTACTTCTATTATATACCATGTCTTTTTCATAAAGTGGACGATAATGGCTCTCTACGATGGCCTGCCAGGTACAATCGGTCTATTGTCATCATCTTATTATCACAACGTCTCTGCCCATCGGGATTCAGCAGAAAATTATCATCGTTATTTCTCCATGTTTTTTTTTTCCGATAATCCACTCCTGCTCTTTTTCCCCTGCACATTCTGTCTGTACTTTTATTTGGGACACACACACACACACACACACACACACACACATATATATATATATATATATATATATATATATATATATATATATATATATATATATATATTACAATGAATCATTCATACAAAAAGTAGATTAGTAAAGTTAATGATATAAAATGGCGAAATCTCTTCGCAAACCAAAATTTTAAAGTTTCATTAAATTACGAACCACACGATGAATGTCATGATCCTTGTTTTTAATAACTACAAGCTGTAGAAGGTCTTTTTTTTTTAAATCTGCTAGTACTTTCAACTGTACATTCAGTCATCCTCAGGCATGGAAATTAGTTTGTTTTTAGTAAATCCAGGTAGCATCAGAGACGAAAAATTAAATGCGAATCGAAAAAATTTTTTTTTTAGAAATGTGTTATTGTTAACGGATAAAATCTTTTGGAGCGTACAGTCGCAGCGCTAAGGTTGATTTTTTTTTAAATTTAAGAAAGTGCGTTTTATAGTAATATGGTAATTTGAGAATCTTTTTGTTGTAGGAGTATTTCAGTCAATGTGTCATGAACTAAATTGTCCAATAAATAGAGTAATGGTGCAGCTGTTATCCCGAAAATTTGCACGTCAGATCAGTTAAATTTTAAATCAAATATGTGGTGCAGTTCAATTTATATTACAATGAATCATTCATACAAAAAGTATATTAGTAACTTTACTAATCTACTTTTTTTTATTAATTATTCATTGTAATATAAATTGAACTGCGTCATATATATATATATATTTTATGAGACCCAGACATTTCACCTACCTCTTTCTTATTGTTAGCAACAATTTTCCAGTAATTACACTTTTTCTTGTTAGTCACCGCTCTGTGCATCACGTTCCAGACATTCATCGGTTGAACTACATTTCGTTCGTTACAAGTCTCTTCTTCATCTTTGAGTGTCTGCATAGCAGTTCAAAACTGTTTCCTTTGTTTTCAAGGATATTTCCCATTTCTTCGGACTTACATTAGTTTCAGAAAGGCATATTTAACTATTCGTAACTACCTTGAGATTTTTGTCTCAAACTTTGGTATACTACCCAAATATTTGTATCCTTTGATATTGATATCTCCAATCGGTATCCCGAACATTATAGCGTGTCTTTTCTCGACAACCATGCATTATATCCATTTACTGTGAAATATGAGTAATAATTTCCTGCTTTGATTTAATTCATCGTCTGATAATACTTTTTTCTTGCTGAATCTGACACAGAGTTAACAGTCTTGGTTAATGAGATTTTGATCTTGAAAAGGCAGAAAATGTGGTAGTTTACAAAAAGAACAGCTGATGCTGCCAGCTACGAATTGGAAATGTCAAAATCAAGCAAGTCTCGAAATTTGACAATACCATAATAGACAATATATTATGTGAAACATAAAGCCGTGAGTGGATTGGAATAGCGAAATATGCCTTTCAGAAACTAAACAAAGTAACAGGTAACTCTTGTTAGAAAAAAAGAAAAGAATATTGAACGGCTATGTAATATAAATTCACGGAGATGGCAGCAAATACAGAACAATTACGACACAGACTTGGAGACTTGAGATATGGTTCTTCTGAAGAATACTGTAAGGAACATTTTAGCTACGAGGAACTTTTAAGGAAAAAAGAAGTAAAAATGCAATCAGAAAAAAACTTTTGAATTTTCTGCGACACATGATGAGGAAGGTGGCCTTGGAGAATTTAACACTAACAGGACATATCGAAGACAAGAGAAACCGCGAGAAACAGAGACTAACCTACCTGACAAGTAACATATATTTAAAGCTACAAAGGATTATAGAGATATAGAGAGCCATAAACACATGGCAACAGTTCGTGCTTCTCTTGTAGCATATTTCAGAATAAAATTAAGCTTCTTCTTCTTCGTGCCTTGTCCTTTCAGGATGTGAGCGAGTATCGCTCTCCAAATTTATAAAAGGAACGATAATCCCCAAACATCTTTACAAGCATTTTGGGCTTATTGTCATTTTCCTTTTTTTAAATCTTTCGGGTTTTCAATCTTTTTCAACTCATTCTTCGTCAATGTGCCGTCTCCTATCAGAACATAAGCGATCATGGCTCTATACATTCAACTGTCTTTTGCAGATCTTAACAAATCTTATATTTTTCTTATCTAAATCATCATCGACGTCTTCGTCGCCGTTGTCGTCATCATCATTATCATCGTCATCATCATTATCATTATCACCATCATTGTCGTCATCATTATCATCATCGTCATTGTCATCATAATCATCATCGTCATCATAATCATCACTATCATTACCATCGAAGTTATCGCCATCGTCATGAACTGCATCATCATCATTATCATTATCATCGTCATCATCATAATCAACATCATTATCATCATCGTCATTGTCATCATCATCATAATCATCATCGTCATCTTTATCATCATTATCATTACCATCGAAGTTATCGCCATCGTCATAACCTGCCCCATCATCATCGCCATCACTATCAGAGTGTGTCGGATCAACATGAATCATTCTATCCAGTTTTCACAATTACCCATTGCACCCAATAGATATCCTGGCTGACATCCTCTGTCTCTACATTTTAGCTGCATTTATACACTGAATGAGCGACCAATTCGAGTGTGTTCACACTTCGCTGTCCATAAAAGCACATCACTGTTGAGCTCATTCTCCAGCAATACCCCGCAAATACTCCGCAATACTCAACAAATCTTGTTCCCTCCAGAATGATTTGCGAGATAGGCGGCAGATTGCCTGAAAACCGCCTTTTTTTGTAGGTTGCTGTTTCCAGTGTTACATAGTCAATCAGTCACTCCCGTGCGATTCGTTATACACGACTGGGTGATTATGCCTCTTTCCATTCATGGCTGACTAAGCAGAAAATTTCCCGCGGTAGAGTGCCGTATATTTCGGCCATAGACTGGTTGGCAACCAAGGCTATAGAATCCAGTCAATTCTGCTATTCATCCCATAGCTGGAGGGAGAAGAGATAAATTCATGCCTTTCGCAACTATATTTGCACGTAAGGGAATGTGCCGAACTCCACTGGAATTCGAATTTGATTTTCCGATTTTTCATTCTGAGCTGTTATCCAAGTGATAGAATTTTTGGTGGGATTAAAATAATTATTATAATAAATCATCGAGTGTAGAAGAATCCTCAACAGAATACAGAAAGCACATGTATATCCTTGCTTGACCCAGCTAATGATCTGCGATGGAGCGACTAAGGGGAAGGAAGACGTTTCTCTTGGAGCACAACCCATTGCGTTATGAATACTTGAATGAGTATCACCACGGAATTTGTGAGTAGAGGCGCTATATCGAGTTTAGTCAGTGTCTTCTTCGACACCGTTGGTCCAGTGGTAGGTACGAAGCTTGAGTTGTATTGTAACGGTCCGGTTTCGATTCTCGATAGTGGGTGCGCACAGCTGATGAATGCCAAAAAGGACGAAACGGCCATTGAGTGCTTATCTACGTTTTGTTGAGGATTCTACTGGGCTTATTCTAATCCCCACAAATATTCTATCACTCATATATATATATTGACTAGGTCTGCACTACGCTTGTATTGAGCTCTTTTGTTAGTTAGTTGTTTACTCGTGTCGGGGTTTTTTCTTTGGGCTTTGAACGTGTATCTGTGAGTTTTTTTCGACAGACTTTCATGTTCCTGGCTCTTTCTTTTTTTAAAAGCTTTTTTTTTCCTTCGAGACTGATTTGATTATTGGCAAATCAAAAATTCGAAGGTTTTTCGAGACGAGTATATTTACCTATATATATATATATATATATATATATATATATATATATATATATATATATATATATATATATCCGAGTAAGATGAGGACGAATAGAGTACAATTCCAACGTTTGTAACTTTTTTTTAAAATTAAATAAATCGTTCTCTTGCCAGTAATATGACATTCATAACTGCACTGGCGTATCGAATGTAAACAAATGACGTCATATATTAAGAAATGGACAAGGTCCGACAATTTATTTATTAAAGACATATTTTATGTTTAACGTTGTTATTTTATAGATACAAGTATTTAAGCAAATGCTCTGTTTATGATAAACAGTATTAAATAACATTTACCGGCCTGAATGTCCGAGAAATTTTCTGTCAAAGAACGAATATTTTCTATGAAATTTTGTAGCTTTAAATATATGTTACTTGTCAGGTAGGTTAGTCGCTGTTTCTCTTGTCTTCGAGATATATATATATATATATATATATATATATATAAACATTATAATATATATATATATTTATGTATAATTATATATGTGTGTGTGTGTCTGTGTGTGTATCTTTAATACAGAGCCAAGTAAATATGTTTGCCGCTCATATATATATATATATATATATATAAGAAAAAGACAATTTCGGGAGTGCATATCGCTTTTAATAATGATTTTATACAGAACCTTCGTGTTACATATGAGAGTAATATATGGTTAGAGCACTTAACCAAATTTCACCAAAGACATTCATAACACCTCTAGATGTCATTTCACAATATGCCAGTATCATTTCAGACACCACACTGAAGAATTTTGACGTACCACCAACTCACATTAAAGGTCTTATACGTCTGACTCTGTCCGTTAAGGCCAATTTAGTAAATATTAATTATTAATACCGATATCTAAGTTAAATACAACTCATTCCAAGAACAAAAAACAACATAAATGAAATAAGGTTTGTATTTGGTCTTATAAAAAAATATTATAACTATAGACACAAAAATAAAACTCAAGGGGGGGGTCTCCTAGACAGCGTAGTAAAGGCGAGTGGGAAGAAAGGACTAACTATCAGTTGTATGAAGAGAGAATATATGGTCGTTAGCAATAGAAACGAGTCCGAGATATAAAATACAGATTTCAAAATCAAGTAATGACAGAAAATTAACTCTTTGAGATGTTTCAAAATAGACGACGAGGAATGGAAAAAAAAAATCCGAAGGCGTGTTGAAATAGTGAAAGATGCCTTCCAAAAGCTAACCAAAGTATCAAAGGATAGGAAAAGTTCACCTGAAACACACAAAAAAGAGGGTTTAGCTATTATTTGATATCAATGCTCCTACATGACACATGAAGAGAAGATGTGGGGTAACAGATATATGATTCTACATAAGAATGTTGGGAATACCTTGAACGCAACATGTGTACAACGGGGAAGCTTTAAAGAAAATGGAAGCAAAAAGGACACTTAGAAGAAACGGAAGAAAAGGAAAGAGTGCATGCAAAAATCTGACAAGATATGTAGAAAAAGAGCAAATCAACGAGTAATCTGTGTTAGGTTCGGTTACTTGTCAAAATAGATGAAAGGACAGAAACTGGGAGAGACAGGTAATACTTCGAGCAACAAAGATTAGGAACACTATTTGCATTATTCGGATTATTGCCATCATCTTTGTCGCCATATTTATCATAACGTTTCGGCCGTTCCCAAACGTTGTGATAAATATGGCGACAAAGATGAGGAAAATAGTCCGAATAATGTAGTTAGTGTACATAATACCTCATCTCAGAAATATACACAGATACTAAATTTTAGGAAATTGTGGAGACCGCCTACCTTTTTGAAGTAACATAAAATAATATTCCTTCAGCAATGACCAAAGTTAAGGTAAGAAAAATTATCCAAAATTAACGATTAATTAGAATTTATTCATTTCGTAAGTTTCGCTATTTATTACAAGAATTCACAAGTGTTCTATGACTATTACTTTTGTAAAACTATTTTCCTTTCAGGGAAAACAATATAGAAAGAAGTGTTTTCACAATTTCTTATATTTTAAAAACTCGCCCTGCAATTTATTTCTGTCAATGATACAAGAGGAGGTAATCCGATGAAAGAAGTTACATAGAATATGACAGATGTGGAAAATTTCACAACCGATTGGTTCAGTCTTTTCAGATTTGAACAACGGTGCCGGACATTATTCTGATGAAATACCGTACATGCAAAACAGTTTCTGAACACTCTAACTGGTAACAATAGCCATCAGTTATCATAAGATTGTCTGGTAGAAATTCAAAGAACACCACAGACGATCAGACCAAACAATCCCAACAAATCTTTCTTTGGGCATAGATACATTTTGAATAGAACTTTGGCCTCTTCTAAACGTGTCACTTTATATTCTTGTAAAGTATCCATTTCTCAATGCTACTGACTAATCTACCGAAAATGGCGTGATAGTTTTATCAACAGTGCAGAAGCGTTGAACTGTCCATTCCATCTGGTTCGCTACTGTCGTTATAAAAAAAATAGTCAATAGACCATTCAATTAGCACTCGCCACATCTGGAAATTATCAACACTTCGTACTCAAATATAATTCTAAAAATAAATAAAATAGAGAGAAATTAATTCGATATATATATATATATATATATATATATATATATCGGTTTCATTACAACTACTGCAAAGGTATCGCAGTTAATTTTTATTAATTTTAAAATACTTGAAAAAATAGAGAGAAATAAATTCAAGGGAAATATATATATATATATATATATATATAAATATATATATATTGAACAATGAAAAATATTAAAAAATTAAAATCTTCAGACACACTGGGTTGTAGATTAATATTCTTTCGTTTTTATTATTATTATTTCATTTAGATTGCTCGACTAGTTTCGGCCAAAATGGCCATCATCAGGAGAAATATTTCCTCTTGCTGGTAGCAGTGAACTACAGAAATGAATGTCTTGATGGAGAAAATGAACTTTTGTCTGTAGTTTTCATTTTTTATCTTTTTAACATGAATCTTTTAACATTCCTTGTGTTGGTCAAACAGTCTCTTTTAAGTTGTTATTTGAGATAAGAGCTGGATATATATATATATATATATATATATATATATATATATATATATATTGTCGACTGACAGGATAATAGGCTCATTGGGCATCGTCTGTGAGAAACAGATCACTATGACGCCATTTACTCCGCCAGAAATTTTGAAACTGTCTGCTGTATTCCTTGGCATTCGCGCCGTAAGCTCTAATACGAACATTTCGGAGTGATTGCTTGTCAATTTGAAGCCAGTGTGGAGGGTTCTGAAAGATTTGGATGACTATAACTGTTATTACGGCGGTGTTTGTAGTGATCATTAGTGATGGCCACATTATGCTTCCATTTGTATTCCTACAGGGTCCCAGACTCAACACGAAGTCCTACATCAAGTGCCTTGGAGAAGGTTGTGCTGCCCTTGTATACTCAATATCTGGAAACACAACTCAGCACCATGCCACACAAGTGGGAGAATCCAGTCATAGCTGTCAGGCAATTTCTGCGACCACATCACACTTACATCTGACCACCTAACTCCCCAGACTACAATCCCATTGATAATTAATTTGGGGGGCACAGTTGATTGAGAGACCAACAAAACTTCTCATAACGCCAAAGATGAACAGAAGGGAAGTATTATGGCAGCATTCCCCAACTTGAACAAGGAGAGCGTCCAGAAGAGAGGCAGAAAATTCGCAAGTTGTCTAGAAGTCGTAATTGAAGCTAATGGCGATTTTATTGAATAAATTTACTCCTTAGTTGTTCAAGATATTTTTGTGTAATTGTTTTCGCACCCAATATATATATATATATATATATATATATATATATATATATATATATATATATATATATATAATCGTCATCACCCCAAACACAGTAGAGCAGACACTAGCACGCAAGGGGTTAAAGGTTGTGACGGAACACAAAAAATTGGTAATGAGGCGAAAATGAAAAGAGCACTCAGGAGGACATAAACGATTGACATTGCATTAAAATTTTTGCAGGGAGAGAGTTCCACAAGCGAGAAGTGCGAGATAAGAAACTGTTAGCATAGAAGCTACTGCTATATCTAGCTAGCTCACCTGTAAATTGATGAGATCTTGACACGAGTCTAGCATTGCACTTAAATTCATACAGTCTAGGTACCACAGCAAAGAGCTCATCTGAACAATTACTATGAAAGTATTTATAAAAAAAGCTTATGGTGTGCAAGTGACTGAAGCCAAGTCGCCAGATCAGGACAAATAATATTTCTGATTTTTCTTTGAATCTTATCAGGGAGTTCCAGGAAAATAGCAGGAACATCGGATCATATATGGCAACAATATTCTAAGCCTGAACGAATAGATATGTCTACCATACTAGATTCCGGTGAGAAAAATTGCCTCGCCCAACACAATGAACCGGCTTTCTTAGCAGCTGATCTAGGCTGAGAACATTAAACCGAGAAGGTGCAATGAGTCACTTTCTTGGAGGATAGCATCAGCCATGCTGATGGAAGGCAGATAAGGGTCTCTCAGATGATTAATAGAGAGAAATTTAGTTTTGAAGCCGTTAAAATTGACAAGCCATCTTTTGCCCTAATTAACAGCGGCCTTGAGACCATTTTGTCAGTTGGCTACCATTTTTAAAATTTTCTGACAGGTCGGCGTGACTATCGAGACAGGGGTACATGGTAGTCTCGTCAGTGTGGATGCCAAGTAGAGAGCTGATGTCAACGGGAAGGTCTTCAGTGATGATTAAAAACATTGTAGGACCAAGGATAGAGTTCTGGTGGAGACCCGCGTTAGTACGAAAGGATGTAGACGATTAGCCGTTCAGGTCAATTTTCATTTCACGATTTGATAGGAACGAGTGGATCAGCTCAAAAACGTTCCCGGCGATACCGTAGCTTTTCAGCTTTTGGAGAAAACCTGAATGTCAGACCCTGTCACAGGTCATCGAGATGTCCAATGCTACAGTCCGGGTTTCGCCATTTTTATCTAGATAATGGTAGACTCTTTTCGCAATTATCTTTAGTCCAACAACGGTTGATCTGAGAAAGGCCTGAGATGAGAGATGATGAACCGATTCAGCATTGATTAGAGCCCCTAGGAGTTTCCCAAAAATGAGGAAGAAGTCTAATATGCCGATATATGGATGCATCAGGCGGTTCACCAGAATTCTTAAAAACTGGGACAACAGACAATGACTCCCAGCAAACAATAAGGCACCGAGACATTTATTACCTTTATTACTAGAAAACAGGAGCTGGTAGGGAGCACATATCTTGATGACTATAACAAGGAGGTCATGGGATCCACATTATTTGTGGGGATGAAAGTTAGAGATAATAACAGAAATCATGGAAGGTGTTATATGCATATCATTCAACAAAGAATCAGTTATAAATTGGATATTAGTCACAGATACTCCAGACGAGTCAAGAGTCGTGTTTGAGAAGAATTTACGGGCAAAACATCCAGCTTTGCCAGCAGAGGATGATAACACATCAAATCGATTGACGAAGGGGAATAGAGACCTTGCACTTATTTAGTACTCTGTCACAGAGACGCCAATAGCCACGTGAGCCAAAGATTTTATAGGCTATATGATGCCTCATTGGAGATTCACCTCGTATTCTGCATCTACATAGCGGTTTTGACCCAAGAAGAAACCTAATTGGTGCAATTTTTAATAAGGAGGTTGAAGATGACTGCCCGAGGGACGTCACGAAGAAAATCTCGGAATGAATCACAATCACCATACTAGTACCGGAAAGAGGTCTAATGGATCTTTGGATTCTTATAGTTCTTGTTTAATGGATGATTGGAAAGAAATGTCAGTAGCTACCACAGAATGGTTCGAGTCACCAAGAGAACAGTATTGTGAAGCTTGGCCAAATTTTTAGTCAGGGACTGGACAATAGAAAAATTTAATGTCCGTATACCAGCAATACACACACACACACACACACACACACACACACACACACACACACATATATATATATATATATATATATATATAATAAAGTTATTGATCAGAATTGATTTAAACCAGGAAACAGTAGTATTAAAAAATTGCTCAATACACGCATAGATAAAAATGTAACATAGATGTTTTAAGTATAGAAAATTAAGAAATCCACCGATTCCGTTTCCTTGGTTACAAACCTTCGGTTCAGTGTCTTCAGACAAATTCAGTCAATTGATTTCCTAATACTTTGTTTTTTTAATCATTGATTTCTAATTTTAATTTTATATATATATATATATATATATATATATATATATATATATATATATATATATATATATGACAAGTATATTCTTGGCATGTTTTTTGTTCGTTTAGTTAACTTATGCTAACACAATAAAGTTATTTTAAAATTGCAAAATATCGACTGATCCAATAGCTTTCCTCAAGGTTTGATATTATATATTGTTATTTTATCAGTCTCGATCCCCTCTAATTATATATATATATATATATATATATATATATATATATATATATATGTGTGTGTGTGTGTGTGTGTGTGTGTATATATATATATATATATATATATATATATATATATATATATATATATATATATATAATGGACTGTCCCGTTAGTTACGACGTATGAGGAACTGAGCGATTAATTGATTCAATTATGAAAGTTTGTGCGATAATCTTAAATGATTTACAAAGCAGGCCGCATATGGAGCAAGAGTAAGGATTGTGAGATGAGATCAGTGTTAGATTGACTGACCTTTTTTAGATCTTGCTTTCGCTTCTTGAAGAGGATTCAGACAAGTAGATTGAAAACTGCTGAGTCCACTAAAACACGTTGATCTCCATTTTACGCGCTCCAAGGCTAAGCGCTCAAGTGTATTATGTGGGATATTGACTGCTGACAAGTTGCTCTTCAGTTTGTCTTTGTATCTTAGCCATGGGCGTTTTACATTCCTGTAGCCCTGATCTAACTGGCTGTACATTAGGATCTTGGGTATCCTGTCATCAGACATTCTCAAGACATGACCAATCCACCGTAACTGAGACTGTATGAGAAAAGACTCGATTCCTCCAATATTACACCTGTTAAACAGGTCTACGTTAGATGGCCTATCTTGAAGGTCAACTCCACAGATTGCATGCAGACAGCTTTTATGGAAAACATCCAGCGGGCGTATATGGTACCTCTATTGAATCCACGACTCAAAAGTGCCGTACAAAAGAATAGCAAGTACAACCGCGAATTTTTGTATCCAATCGAATAACGCGTTCATTACCAAGCGATGGCGAAGTTTGCCGAAAGCACTGGTAGCCTTGGCAATCCGATGTATGATTTCATCATCTAAAGTTTCACTGTAGTTGACTTTGGTACCAAGATAGGTGAAAGACTTTACTTTAGTTCAGGGCTTTGTCTTCTACTTTCAATAGTCTCTCTGGAAATATATATATATATATATATATATATGTTGTTATATATGTATATATGTTGTTATAATGCTGTAATAAGTGCGGAAAGTGGACATGTTTTTATTGTCAAATACAGTCTATACATTGTGGGCGTGTTCATAACTGATGTGAATAATGGCTGACTTCTTGTTTCTCATAAAAAAAAACGTTTTTCGTCAGTTTTAAATGCTCTTTGCAGTTGAAGGTACGTATCGATTACGTGTTTTCGATAAGCAGGTTGCGTGTCGTGGTATATACAATTGCATGCTTGTTAAAATGTCATGTATGATGAAATAAGCTTGCAGATTGCCTGAATGATTTTATTGGTCATCAGCATGGAGAGAAATCTACGCAAGATGTGAATACTTGCAATCCGTAGGAATGTGATTCAAATATTTTTTCTCCTTTTGATATCATTCCCAAAGCCCCAAAATAACAACACGTTATGTTGTTGTGTTGAGATGCCACATGGTACTAGTTTCGATCTCGAGGTCCTTCTACTAACCTAGTTTCGCAAACGTTTCCAATGATGTTTATTTGCGGTCTGGTACTGAAACATCTTTCAGAAGAGAGGTGTTTTCAATATGATTTTTTTCACAGTTATGTCTGGTCAATTTGGTTATATTTCCGTTTTGAAAAAGAAATAGCAAGATGCAAATATAAAATGAATCTCTACTCACCAGAGAGAAAGAACCATCCCTGCCTCCCATTAGAATGTCTGACGCTCAACTCCACAAGAGCACCTCTTTGCGACTGCTCGGTCTCACATTGTCCACTGACCTGAGATGGAACGAATACATTTAGTCAATAGTTTCGTCCACCGTAAGGAAAGTCGGCTCCCTGAGCCGCTTCAGGAATTTTTTTATCGGAGTCAATTCTTCAAATCTACAAATCAAACATTCGTATGGAGTATTGCTACCATTTATGGTCTGGAGCCTCTTCTATTTGTCTCAGGGTTCTTGATAAAATCCAAAGACGGATATGGAATGTAATTGGCCCTGATCTGGCATCTCGTCTGCAGCCGCTCTCTCACAGACATGCCGTTGCCTCCCTCTGTCTTTTTTACTAATACTTTCACGGTGACATCTCCGAGGAGCTGCTTTCGCTGGTTCCAAGACTTCATGAATTTAAGCGTTCAACTAGACTGGCATCTCGCTCTTAGCCTTTCAGTGTCGAAACGGTTAAATGTAGCCGTCTCTTCTACTCCAATAGCTTCATGTCTCGCACTTCTCGCCCATGGATCTCCCTTCCCATTTCTTGTTTCCCTGATAGCTATAATCTCCAACTATTCAAATCTAATGTCAATCGATGTCTCCAGATGCCATGATCTATCCCCTATCTTTCTCTTCATCCTTTCCTCTATCACTATTTGCTCTCGTTCCACATCTCTGTAATCCCTTGCGTGCTAGTAGCTTCCAGCTTTGGTTGGGGTTGAATGCTTAAATATATATATATATATATATATATATATATATATATATATATATATATATATATATATATTATTATTATTATTATTATTGATCATATTTTTGTACATACCTAGGTCTCAACAAGCGATTGAGGCCTCCATGAAGGCGTAATCTAAAATATTTTGGGATCTCTGGCATATGTGATCACACAAAACTTTTTTTTAATATGTATTGCAAAACTAGTATCACCTTTTAACAGACAAAATTATTTAGTTAATTTGTTAGCAATTTGAATAAAACTGATTATGTCTTTCATCATCCAGACAATTTTTCTTGAATAATATTTTTTAAATTCTATCAGAACAATAAAATCAAACATATGTAATTCATAACAAAAATAAGAAACAAATTATGACAAAAAATGAGGAGGTAGCAAAATGCTCCGTCTATTTGCGATTAACTTTTATTGGTGAGCTCATGAGACTAATATTGATTGTCACATGAGAGTTTGACAATCAGTATATATAAAGTCAGACCAGCCATCTCTCTGTTAGCAGAAGTGGTTGGTGATTTAAAGGTTGTTAACCTTTAATGTTATGTTTCGTTTGCATATAACATTATACTAGATTTGTATGTTTTTTTAGTCCCTAGGCACATATTTTTTGTCTTCGATTTTTCCTCTGATGAGAGAGGATCAATTAACTGTTCTACTTATTTTTTAATCGTTGTTATATTTCGTTGCTACAATTTTGAGTAATATCCATATTTGCTACTCTTCTTTATATATTATATATATATATATATATATATATATATATATATAAAGAAGAGTACCAAATATGGATATGGATAATACTCTAAAAAAATATTATGTTAAACAGACACATATGCGTATATATATATATATATATATATATATATATATATATATATATATATACACGTATGTGTCTATTTAACATAATATTTTTATTAAAGTAATAAATGCAGATATACTAAAAATCTCTCTATATTTCTGAGATGAGGTATTATGTACACTATTTACATTATTCGAACTATTGTCCTCAACTTTGTCGCCATATTTATTACAACGTTTTGGCCGTTGTACGCTCCGGCCTTCTTCAGGTGGTTGGAATGTCGAACTGAACCATTTATTTCGCTCACTGGAGTAGACTGTTCTAGTTCCACGTGCCATGTCTAATGGTTATCAGTTATCAGTTATCTCCTGTTAATTCCCCTCTCCAAGATTCTCCACTGCCTTAACCGGGTATTGAACTTACACTGTTTGGGTCCTGCCACTGGATCTAACCAACGCCTTTATCCACTGTACAAGGCCTGGGGGCCATTCGAGGTAAAAGGTTAGGATAAGGGGTAGTTTATATGGATAGGATGGAAAGATAACGGTTGACTCTAGACTGGAGTAGGTTAAGATTGTAGTGATCCCGGATACATCCATTATGGAGTCTGTTCTATAAAACGGTGGTTCGTGGAAAGAAGCTGTTTGAGTGGAATTTATTTCTCGCAGATGGAGTACGGGGGCAATGTGTGTGATTTGATAATATGTAAGTGGCATGGCGGGTTTTAGCCGTGAAGGTATGATCTGGTGTAAACAGTAGATGCAGCTGGTCAGAGAACTTTCCATTGTAGTAGCGATAGAGCAGAGTGAGGCAATCCACATCCTCCTGTGAGAGGTAGATGGGAGTGTTGAAAATAATTATTCTCCCACAAGGACTCGAAGACGCTTTTGACCAGAAATGCAATTAAGAAGTAACAGTTGCATCAAAACCCAGCGAAACCTTATTATTGCGTATTATATTTGACTGGCGTTGTATAAGTTTTTAGTCATGTACATATTTTTTGTTCTCAGTTTTTTGCTCTAGTGAGAGAGACCCTATAAAACCTGTTTAGCTATTTTTAATGGTTATTTTATTTCGGTATAACCATTTTAGGGTAATATCTATTTTTATAACCCTCTCTTAATGCGCCTGCTTTTATTGCTCTAATAATATTTTATAAGAATAAAAAGACCTTATCTCTCACTCTTCTTTTCCGATAGACCTTCAAACATTGAGTAACACCGAAACGGGAACTTATGGCGCCATCACCAAGCCTCGTATTTCTGTTCTCTTGTTTATCAACATCTGTTTCTGATACTCCATGTGCAATAGTCATCCTTACTTCTTTCATCCGAAACCTTTTTATTGTCTTATTCTAAGCTCCTATTTTCCCTCTTATGTTTTTCCCCCTTTTTTTTTTTTTTTTCGTTAACATGTGCCAATCTATTTTAGTTTTTCCTCCCGTCATGCCTGGGTACTTTGCCATGTGACGCAATGAAAAGGCTTAAACAAAAGCCAAAACCACACGTGGAATGTCAGAAAAGAAAGAAAAAAAGCAAATAAGCCAAAGTTGTATATTTTCTATCCCTTTCTTATTATTTATACCTTTCCTTTTTTTTATGTCACTACCTTACTGTCTGTCTTTCACCACATACAAACACAGACACATGCGTATGCAGAACGATACACACACATATTATGTATATAATTCAATTAGTGCGACATAAATTTGGTATGTATAAGTTTTCAGCGCTCGGTTTGAAAACTAGAGACTAAAAAAACAATTGATAAGATGCTTCTCAATGGAAACTTTTGCACATCATACAGAAGTTATCAAGTAATTTAAAACTTTAATAACTCCTTTAGTTATTTTTTTTAATTTTAACTCGCAATACCATAGTATTATATAGTGTAGATATGGCAAATAAATTTACACTTGTTGAGAAAGATGTTATCTTTTAAGCGGCGTCTCTTTATTTATCTTAGCGCGGACGTTCCTTTCCATCACTGCCCTCAGGCTCTACCGCGCTGATGTCTGTCTGAATGCCGTCCTTCAGTTGTTGGAGAGTCTGGGATTTGTTGACATAAAGTTATCCTTTGAAATAACCACATAGGAATAAATCAGGGCTTCTCACATCCAGGGGAATATGAGCAGCAACCCCCGTCTTGTAAGGAAACATGTTGATGCTTTTAAAAATTCGAAGGCATTCAAACCTGTCAGGTTAATGTGCTCGGATCTTCTTCGATACTTACCCTTATTCGCTCAAATATTCCTAACCGACATTGGTCTGCTACTTCGTGGAAAGTCACTTACTGAACTTTCACTCTCAAAATTTAGAGAATATTTCAGACCCTAATGGCGGCGATATCCTCGTTGCTTTTGGTTTATTGATTATTGTTTCTGGTAGAAAGATATGTGTTGCTTTTTTAAGTCGTTCACTTTTGCAAAATTTCCACGAACTCCGTTAAAAATAGGTGAAAGAAAATTAAAAAAATACTAATGAACAAAAAAGTTATTAAATTTTCACATACATTGGCCACTTTTAGGCCAGCCTGTATATAAGACGCGTATATATTATTCTGCACATATATCTACAGTCACGCACACATACACGTGAGTGTGTGCGTGTGTGTGCGAGCGCGCGCGCACGCCCGTGTAGCGTATTGGTTAGCGGATCGGAAAGTAAAATTGGCAGGCGGCGTTCCAATTCTATCCAAGTTCGTTAGATTCACTTTCGTACAAATAGCCTTAGAAAAAGTTCATAACTTACTTTCCCCCATTTTTGTGGGTTAAATAGCAAGGCGGACTGGGGTTTCTAGCTTTTGTTGGTTTGGTCTAGAAGAACAACTCTAACTTGAGGAGGGGTATTTAAAGACTTGTTTGCACACTGTGCAATATTTCGCTACTATCAGTTCTTTTTTTCTGAAAAGTATGGCTAGTTCTACACTATTTGTTTCCATTATAATCAAACCATATGTATCGTTAGTCTGGCTGTTTGGTTCTAAGATTCTGAAATATGCCGTCATCTTAACGCCAAAATTAGCGGGATTATCCTCTTCTATTTATGTATGGTTATAAGAATGAATAAACGTACACTAGGCGGAGATTACATCCACTTTTCAGGGTACTTGATTACAAATATTGCATGGTTTATAACTGTAATCTCCTAGAAATATTCCCCTCAATATCTTTGTTATTTTGGCGAAACACAATCTTCCACCTTTCCTTAGATTGATGTCTCTTTTCAATTCTTGACTTGACAGATTTTCCTCAGTAGGTTACCGTTTCTTTTTGTGGCAGGCTGCTTGCCACCCAAATTTACAGAACCCAGTCTGTCGTGATATTTACCCATAGCTTGTGGCAAAAGAGATGGATTCATGCTTTTCCCAAAGGGTATTTACACGTAAGTGAATATAAAAAACTGGAATTCGAACTTGGCTCATCGATGTCTCACTTCCGAGATGTTATCTATCACATCGACTGCACAACACCTCCGATCTTACATCACCTGAAATTCTCAAGCGGTTACCATTCGAAGTACTAACTAACATTAGCGTTGCTCAACTTCTTTTGCTCGAACAAGAACTGGTGTTTCAACGTAATACACCTGTATAATTCGAAAATGAAACACACCACACACACACACACACACACATATATATATATATATATATATATATATATATATATATATATATATATATATATATATATATATATAAACAGGTAGTAATCCGTGGGTATAAAACAGGCGAGGCCTATTAACACAATATAGAATTTGAAATATGCTAAAACTGACTTACAAAGAGAGCTCAATTTTTATTTTCCTTAAATAGACCAAAATTTTCTTTTAGAATTGAAATAAAGATACCTTTACTTAATGAGCATTTTCACATATGAATTTTAATTTTAAAATTCGCAGGAATTTTTCAAGCTGTTTACGGTATTACTTTGTAGTGGGATCCCACTACCAACTGATACGTAAACAGTTTGAAAAATGTTGCTAATTTTTAAAATTAAAGGTATCTTAATTCAATTTTAAAGAAGAGTGCATATATATATATATATATATATATATATATATATATATATATATATATATAGATATGGATATATAGATGTATGTATCGGCAACAACCATTCTTTTAAACATCTTTAGTCAAATATGACGAAAAAATGAGAAAATAATTTTTATATACTTTTTCTATAGTTCTTACATTTTTACGTTTGGTGCCAACAAGTTCAAAATTCTTATATATTGCCCATTGTCCCAAACGCTTTCGATCACGTCTTTCGCCATTTTCAGCCGGGAGGCGAGTTGTTTTAAGTTTTGTTAATTTATTTTCATGCTTTGACAATTTATAATGCATTTTATTTTCGTATTTTTTTCAATACTCGTAGTAACGGTTATTCCCAGACTTCGCGTGTTGAATGCGGCTGCAATTCAAATGAATGTATTTCTATATTTTAAAACTTTTAACATTCCATTACCACTGTTCAATAAGCTGAGATTGATAGTGAGAGGGAATATAATATACAGGGCCTCTATTATAGCGACGTGTTTCGGGTAATTTGATTCATATAGAATATATATATATATGTGTGTGTGTGTGTGTGTGTGTGTGTGTGTGTGTGTGTGTGTGTGTGTGTGTGTGTGTGCGTTTGTGCGTGTGTGTGTTTCGTTGAATATGGTTGATAAGGGACATTTTATTAAGCTTTAATTTAGTTTTCTCAATTATCTAAACTTTTTACCGTTTGTTGAGAGTAATGTAGTGGAAAACGTGCAAGAATATTACTTTTCAATACGTGTTACGTATCAATTGCCTATATCGGTCATAGTACCTAAAGTATAGACCTCACGTGTCACTTATCTGAGTAGCATAAAATCCATAAGGATGATTCTGCTTGATAACACAAGCATCCTATATAGGTGCCATTACCAAAAGCATCAGGTTTTATATAAGAGATCTGGCACCCTGAATAAAATTCACCTTATTCAGCATCAGAAATGGTATGTTGAAGTGTCTTAATAATAGAATTAAACCGAGAAGTTTTCATCACCCCTTCATATATTATCATCAGTTGTTTTCAAAAATAACACATTGTGAACTTTTGCACACACCTTACACACATACACGCACATACACATGCACACACACACACATAGATAGATAGATAGATAGATAGATAGATAGATAGATAGATAGATATGAACAGATTGGAATAGATAGATAGATAGATAGATAGATAGATAGATAGATAGATAGATATACGCGCACATATAGCATGAAACAAACTGTCGCCACTCGATGTCGGCCTCAGTGTCCACTCCGATATTTACACATACAGTATCCATGATCACTTTTATTCATAAATATTAGCATAACATACATTAAAACTATATTCCTATCATATATATGTTAATGTGTATGTTTACCAGTGCATTATTCAACTTGTACATGTGTAAAATTAGTGTATATAGATAGCATTTTAATACATATATGTGTGTGTGTATGTGTGTGTACATATGTGTGTGTGTGTGTGTGTAAAGAGAGAGAGAGATAAAAGGAGCGTATATGAAATTACTTTCTCTCTCTCTCTCACACACACACGCACGCACGCACACACACACACACACACACACACACACACATATATATATATATATATATATGGGTTGATGCGTGTGCTTTCTTTCGTGGAATTTTAACAAGCATTTTTATCTTTAACGTTTCTGTTGACGCATTCTCTCTTTACAGTGAAGTTCGTCTTTGTTCTCTTCTGATGTTGTGAATTCAAACACATACAATCTAGTGTCTGTCACTGATCATTAACAGATAGTAATCTTTCCTTTCTACTCTGGCATTCTTCTCAATATTGCTACCGATTTTAGCCATACTTTTGTTTAGAAATCAGTTCCAGTCAGCTTCTGTTTCATAATTACTACGTGTTTGTCTTTTTCATGGTGCCATTTTCTCAATCACCATTATTATCATCATCTTGTTCAGATTATTGCCATCATTATCGTTTTAAAGACTTTTATCTTCACGCTCTTAACATCATCACTATTATTATTATTATTATTATTATTATTATTATTATTCAACAATTCGCATTTTCGTATCAGATTTCTGATGTTTTAAACCGATAAATGTGTGATAGAAACTGTTTTCAAATATACAATAGCGATTTCAATATCATCCCAGATTCCAGCAACGCTAGAATCATAACAGTTCGAAACTTTCCTCAGACTTACGATTCATCCAATCTTGGTTGCACTGTTTTGGGCGCGATTATAAATGTTTCTGTTATTATGGGCACGTATCTAACTTTCATTTTTCTCAAGCAAATTCCTGATATTTTTGTCTGGTTCTTACTCTCCTTCTGTTCCCCAGTCTCGCAGCTACGCTCCTAATATGCAAGGTTCCTTTTTCCTGGTTAACGATTACCAGTCCGGTTTTTCTTCTTTTTTTCCATTAGTGAGACAGTTTGGATAAAATGTCGATAATCCCATTTTTCTGGTAATTATTTTTTCCAGAGCAATGTTTAATTTGTGCTGATACCAGCATCCCTCACCATCAAATCTGGGGCGATTTTATAATTCCATGTCGCTTTTCTGTCAAGGCATATTTTATATTCATTTGGGAGCCATCTTGGTACATCCACTGATCGTGCTCTTTATTGTTTGTTAACTATTCAGACGCATGTTTTTTTTTTTTATTATTTTCATATATTTGATCTATGTTCGCTTAGTCTTTCATTTCGGAAAAAATGCATCCAAAGACAAACTACACCAAATGACTTAAAGAACAAATTAAATCAAAGATTTAAAAGCTGCAATGAGGTGGGAATTAGTTTCTCTCTTTGAGGTTTATCTGTATAAGCGTGTCTTTGATCTTTCATCTGCGATATTTTCTATTTGCCTCTTAAATTCTCTGCGCAGTGTTCGCTTTTCCTATTTTTCATTCGTTGCTCACCACTTTCCTCGTGTTTTTTTTTCATGGTCGCTTTTGTTTTTTTTATCTTCGTATATATTTTACATTTTCTATTGTGCATTGATCAGAATCGGTGTTGACTATTTAGGCATATTCATCAATGTTGATTTGACCTCTGCCGACTTATTTTCTTGTTACATATGATCCCACCTGTGTCGTATTTGGTTGAAGAAATTTTTTTTTTAAATGACCATGGCTTTCCTAGGCCATCGAGTCTTTGATATTCACCCTCTTTAACCCAGCATTGTGTACCTTACTACCGATACTAACAAGACTTCTAGTATTTTCTTATCCACTAGAGTTATCCCTTTCTTATCATTATTTTATTTATTTATTAAGTAGCATTCTTTTTTTCAATTAACTCTTCACACCAGATATCAAGTGCTTATTGTGGCTGATTGAAAGAACGCATTTTGAATGTTCTTAATATAAAGCGATCATATGTCACATATTACTCAGTTAGCAAAGATTTTATTTTAATAATTTCACCCCAAGTACGGCAATAAAGCTCCTAAGACGCAAGGAGTTACTGGAAGTGAAAGAGAATGAGAAGACTTTAGAATGAAGCTGAAACCCAATCCTAAAACAGGAAACAAGGGATAAATCTCTATTCGCGTTCAATAGACAGGGAAATAGTTTGAACCTGGCGATAAGCGAACCTATCTACTCCTATGTGTCCTAGTATTTTGCAGCTTACTTTTTCTTCTGTTTTCATATCATTTTCATCTGGAAGAATAGCAATTTGGCAGTTCATCTTTTCTTTATTAACGATAATTAGCAATAGGCGTTCTATCAATAGCGCGTAGATAGCTAGACTACGTAGAGAGGTAGAAACTCCCAAACGAAACTACCATCCCTATAGATACTTCTAGACAAAGGTGTAAATCGGACATATGACCACCTTTGGACTCGAGAATTTCTCTCTTTCCTTCTCACTCTCCACTCTCTCTCTCTCTCTCTCTCTCTCTCTCTTTCTCTCTCTCTCCACTCTCTCTCTCTTTCTCTCTCTCTCCACTCTCTCTCTCTCTCCCCACTCTCTCTCTTTTCCTCTCTCTCTCCCTCTCTAGCTTTTTTTGAATCCAAATGGAAACCGGACCATTGATTCACTACCTTTGAATCTATGTGCAAACTGGACATATTGAATTCAATTGGACACCAGACCTATATTTTTTTCTTTGCATAAGTGTAAACCGGACCTAGGCTTGTCTTTCGACAAAAGTATAAATCGAATATATGCCCACCTTGGACTAAAATGGAAGCCGGATTTACGCCTATATTTGAAGTCAAATGAAAATCGCACTTATGCATACATATAAGTGTAAACTATATTTACACCTACTTTTAGACTTTTGAGTCTACGTCTAGTTATCTATTAATTCATTGTGATTTTTGTCCTAGAAAATTTATATTCGACATTAAATAACCAATATCTGATATCTGTCTCTATTTCTGAGATAAGGTATTATGTACACTATTTATATTATTCAGACTATTGTCCTCATCTTTGTCGCCATATTTATTACAACGTTTCGGCCGTTGTACGCTCCGGCCTTCTTCAGATGACACATGGCACAGTGGATAAAAGCGTTGGTTAGATCCAGAGACAGGACCCAAAGAGTGAAACCAATACCCGGTTAAGGCTATGGAGAACTTGCAGATGGGAATTAACAGGAGATAACTGATAACTGGCATCCATTAAACGTAGTATGTGGAATTAGAACAGTCTACGCCAGTGAGCGAAATAAAGGCTTCAGTTCGACATCCCAACTACCTGAAGAAGGCCGGAGCGTACAACGGCCGAAACGTTGCAATCAACATGGCGACAAAGATTAGGACAATAGTCTGAATAATGTAAATAGTGAATGTTGATATGTAGTTAAATTAGCCAAACTAACCTAATCCATTAAAATTTAGCGTTGGTCTCAATATCAATAACTCTCATTACTTTTGGTTTATGTGACCGTCTCTGGTTTGTGTTGATAGCATCGGTTTCCGTAGTCGATTTGCAATTCATTTGCAGTTTCGACTGTCTGATTATCTTGTATTATTTACCTTATTCGGACTGTTATCCTCCTCTTCATTGTCATGTCCGCAACGTTTCGGCCGTTCTACGCTCCGGCCTTCTTCAGATGATTGGAATTTCGATCGAACCCTTTATTCCGTCCACCGGGGTAAATTGTTCTAGTTCTACTTGCCATGCCTCTTCAGGGTGTCTCATTTATTTCCCTTTAACTCAACTCTTCAAGTTTTTGTTCACCACTACTGTGGCCTGGTATTGAACTCACAAGTCTTTTGGTCTAGTCACTGGATCTAACCAACGTCTTTATCCACTGGGCTATGTATCCTTATGGAAGTAGGACAATCTACCCCGGTGGATGAAATAAAGGTTTCGGTTCATTTCCTCCATCTTTATTCTGGCGTACGTAACTGTATTTTCACCAGTTGTTTAATAATCCTAATTATTTCGGTTTTTTTTTTGGTTTTTTTTGGTGGGGTGTTTTTGACAGTTCTATTTAATCTATTGTCACAGGCTAGTTTTACACATTATCTTCCTCTGGAGTTTATCATTTCATGCATATACGAACAGCACGTTATTAAAACCGTGTTTTTCTGTTGCAATGAAGTTTTTTTTACTTTTTCATTCAGATATTTCTTATTCCGCTTTTCCTATTTTCTGTGTTTTACTTTTATTTTTCACCGTCGTCTTTTATCAACTTATTGTCCTTTTTTATCAGCTTTTACTTCTTTTTTTGTTTTTTTTTGTTTTTTTTCCTTCCTTTTATTGTCATATTTCATCTTGCTTCTTCATTTTTCACTAACTTTTTTTTTATAATATGACATTCTTCATCATTTATTCATCTGGGTTCCCTCTCAACATAATCTCCCTTTTATTTCGAGCTTGGCTAAAAATACCAATGCTCTTTCTATGTTATTTTTGTCCTTTCTATTTTCATTGTTTTAGCGAATGATTTAATTATCTTCCCATGTGAGATACTTCGCAATTGTTTCTCTACTTTTCTCCCTTAATATTTTGTTCAATTTTTCTCTCTTTAAACACTCTCCTCCTCTTCCTCCTTTTCCTCTTCCTCCTCCTCTTTTCTTTGATATTTTTTTACATTGACATTCTCATTAACCCGCTCCCTCGTTTTCGTTTTCTTCATTCGACTCTTCACGTTGATTTTTTTTTTTCCCAGAGACTCAAGCTCCCGATTCATCCTTTTTCACTTCCAATTGAGAAAAGCAAGATGTCTGCTGAAAATTGCAAGGTGCAAAAAAAAGAAAAAAAAAAGAAAAAGAAAAAAAAAATAAGAAAAGAAAGTAAAAAGAAAGTAAATGAAAAAAAAAAGTGGGGGAATCGGGCCGGGGGATTTGGTGTGTACCTCCAAATAATTCTGCCGGGTTATAGAAAAAAAAATCAAAAACAAAGGCCATGAAAAAAATAAACAGTCTCTAACGATAACAGAAGTCAATTCTGTTTTTTTTTTCTCCTCACATGTTCATCAACTTCACCATGAGCTTCTTTCAACTTCTGCTTCCATCTGCCGTGTCTGTCAACTTATGACTTGCCTAGCCCATCCTCCGTTCTTTCTAAATTGATTCATTTTCCTTTACTCCGCTAATTTCACATCTTACACTATTACACCATGTCTTCGAAACGTTCTATTCCTAAACTTTCATTTATAAATTAAATAGAGAAATTATTGCGTTAACTACTCTTATTTTTTTCACCAATATTATTTCGTCTTATTTCTGTCTTTTTTTTAATCCTAAATCATTCTTCTTTTTTCGCCCTTAACCCCGGAAGGAGTTGTTGGGTCGCCGACGTGCTGAGCTGTCTAATATTCTCTTCCATCTGTTGCGGTCGTGCGCCAGAGCTTGCGTCTCCATGAATGGTTTCTATTTGTATATGTGTATGTATATGTCTGTATATATATATATATATATATATATATATATATATATATGTGTGTGTGTGTGTATACATGTATGTGTGTATGTATATCTATATGTGTTTATGTTTGTGTATGTATTTTTTATATATGTTTGCATATGTGTATATATGTATATGTCTGTGTATATATATATATATATATATATATATATATATATATATATATACATATATATGTATGTATGTATGTATATATATTATTTAATTTCTTATGTTGCTATGTTGGTTGATATATTTCTATGTGTGTGCATATGCGTATGGGTGTATGTATGTGTGTATGTATGTATATGTGTATATATAGGTATATATGTATGTATATGGGTATATGTGTATGTATATGTATGTGTGTAGGTATACTTTTATATGTTTCTATCTGTAGTGAAGAATGTGTAAACATACGTATGTACGTATTTTTTTTTTATTTTCTTTCAAATATTGTTATATATTGTACGTGTGTATGTGTACTAATTCGCATACAAGTATATATGAAATATATATATATATATATATATATATATATATATATATATATATATATATATATATATTTGTGTGTTTAGGAGTTTTCTTTTTTATATATTAGATAATCTTATTTTTAAGTGTTACATTTGGCCTGGACACTTGAATTTGTTTTTTTTTTTTTTTCTTATTTGTATATGCGTATATATATTTACTTTTCTATCCTTTTCTATATATTTTAGTTTCTTGTTTTCTTTACGTTGTTCATTGACGAATATTTGTTTGTCTATTCTACCCATATTAAATTTTATCTATTCAACCATTTATATATTTATATATATATATATATATATATATATATATATTTGCCTATATAAGTTATATTTTAATAGTATGTTAGAATTCGTTTTCTAACACTTTAAAATTTGAATATTTCTTGGTGGGTATATGTGCATGTCTTTATGTGTGTACAATCGCTTATATGTGCTTTTAACTGTATGTATATGTTGTCGTTTTTGTTTTTTGTTTTTTTGTTTTTGTTTTTTAAGTGTCGTTGACACCTATTTCATGTTTCGTCGCTTTTTTGTGCGTTTATATATCTAAATATGTCTACGTGTTTGTGTATTATAATCTGATTGTGTATTTATTGTCTTTTGCAAGATTTCACCCTCCCCTGCCCATATCTTCACTTCAAATGTATCTAAGTTGTAACGGAGCTCAGAGCGACATTAGATTTTAACGTTTAGCGTTAGTTAGATCCAGTGACAGGACCCAAAGAGTGTGAGTTCAATACCTGGTTAAGGCGGTGCAGAACTTGGAGAGGGGAATTAACTGGAGATAACTGATAACTGACATCCATTAGAAATGACACGTGGAACTAGAACAGTCTACCCCAGCAAGCGAAATAAAGGGTTCAGTTTGGCATTCCAACCAACTAAAGAAGGTCGAAGTGTACAACGGCCGAAACGTTGTGATAAATATGGCAACAAAGATGAGGACGATAGTCTGACCAATGTAAATAGTATAGGTAAATTTATTTGTGCAAAATCAATTCCTGAAAACGTCGAAAAAAGATTCTGTTGCCCAAACAAAAACTGAATAAAACACGAACCAATTTGTGAATTATATATAAATAACTAATGCTTTATAGTTATAAAACCCTCATCTTATAATAATTTTGCTAGTTTCCTCCATTAGTCACACGACCATTACTCCCCTGTCAATACCTCATAAATATTGGACTATTCCGTTTCGATCGCGTGGAAAGACGGAAAATTTATATTGGAGATGCTACGTGATTTCAGTGAGAAGAACGTAGAAATGAAGAACGATAGAAAAAAAAAGAAAGAATGAAAGAAAGAATGGAAGACAAACCAGTTTAATATCTCCTATCTAATAAATAATGGACAATTCCGTTTTAATCACCAAAAATGTGAAGAAAAAAAAAACATAACAGAGGCGCTACTTGGTTTCATTGAGAAAAAGAAAGAAAGAAACAAAGAACGAAGGGAAGATAAATGCGTTTACCGTCTCCTGTCAATACGTCATAAATAATGGACTGTTCCGTTTTGATCACTGGGAAATACAGAAAAGATATATCAGAGACGCTATTCGGTTTAAGTCAAAGAAAGAAAGAAAGAAAAACAGGAAGTAGGGAAGATAGAAATGTTTAACGTCTGTTGCTGTGAAATGGAAAAACTTGTCAATTTTAAATCTTTTCATTTGTACCCCCTTACTTCTTAAAATAACGACCAGCATTCTTATTTATGATTGTAAATGCAATATTTTCTTAAAGTTGTTAAGCTCAAATATTTAAGGATACGATAGTAGACTTTCTACGGATATTTCATTGTCGTAGAACGCGCCATGAGCATATTCAATATTAAGTTACCAATTAAGATTCATCCGAAAATTCAAATAGGGAAACCATTAAATTTTCACTGATATTTATAATAAATAATGCCGGATTTGTGTTCTTAATAAATATCGCTTTTTACAATGGGTATTAATAGATTAATTATATGACAGAATGAATTCTTTGACTTTGCAAAACCTCTGATTAAAATCTAATCAAAAATATCTAATATGTTTCTGCTATATAGAAACATAGATCTTATGAATGAATGCATTTTCACTCGCATGTACGTGCTTAATTCGATTACACATACACGTGTGAGTGTATAATATATTTTAGAAGAAATACGCAATTGATTAATAGATTCACATTTATTAGCTGCATTTTCACGTGTAATATTTACTCTGCTGTTAATATTCCACACGAAATTAAGTAAATTGAAATTAAGTGAAATCGAACTCATAATCATTGTCCGATTACAGGGTGCCCAGCGGAAAATTTGTTATCACTGTTTTATCTTTCCTAAATAACTGACCTTGAATAACCTTCAATAAGTTTATTGAATATTGAATACTTTGAATAAATCTACCGGTTCCTGGTTACCACGCTTACAGTTTTGTGGTGAACATTCTGGCAAACCTTTCGAATACGTACGATGATTGTCCAGTTTATGTATGTACCATGATAGCTAAAAAAAATTACTGCAGGATACTAGGTATCCTGTAGTAGCAGACTCGGATTCAGGAATCGGAGGGCAGAGTTCGAATTTCAGTCGAATCCATTACATTCACTTACGTGCTAATACCCTTGGGAAAGGTATGAATCCTTTTCTTCTACCCACACCACCACCACCACCACCATGAGTTAATAGCACGACATGACCTTGGATGGCAACTGGTCTATAACAGAAAGACATGTAGTTACAGAGGAGGGACGGTGGATAGTGGCTCGGATTGAGGAATCAGAGAGCCGAGTACGAATTTCAATCGAATCCATTACTTTCATTTGCGTGCTAATACCCTTGGGGAAGGTATGAACCTTTCCTTCCCCACCCCCACCCATGGGGTGGTGGGGAAGAAAAAGAAACTGGTCTACCGCAGAAAGAAATGGCAATCTTCCACGGAAAAATTCTGTCACGTCAGTTAATGATACATTATGCCTAAGCGTGTATCACGCATGGCACATAACTAACTGACCGATCCTATAGTTGAGGTAACCATCGGTCCACGGTCGTCCATGTTCGTCTTTGATAAATTGTTAGTATTTTTCTCATTTTTTAAATAAGATTTCCTTCCTACTTACCTCGGCCTTTTCTCTTTTCAAATAGTTGTTGTTAGTTTTATTGCCTTATATTAAAATGATATACTATTGCTAACTAAATTTGTCTGTCTTTATTTCTGAGATAAGGTATTATGTACACTATTTACATTATTCGGACTATTGTCCTCATCTTTGTCGCCATTATTACAATCAATGGGTCAATTATATCTACAAGGACGCGACTCAGAAGGTGGAACACAGAGCCTTGGCAACTAACAATCGGCATGAGTGGAATACCGTCTTTGTGAATCTTAGGGAGACCATATATGCGAGGTAGCTTGGTGTAACTCTGCGAAAACTACCTATACGTCTTAGGTGCGAAGTGATCCTTGTTCTTGATTAGAATCTCTGACAGCTTGCGTTCCGTTTTCATTATAGGATCCTTTTTACTTTGCTGTAGCTACCATTGCTAATGAGGTCTTACAGCCTTCTTGTATAATCCAATCTGTCCACCACTTCAGTAGCAATGCCTTTGTCAGCCAGTAGTATGATGACGTTTTCGTTCTTCTGTAGGGATCCGATCGCCAGCCTCTCCAGTTTCGTGATGTTTGACCTGGGCGGCTTGATCTTCTCCGAGGTCTGTCTCACCTTCCATCTCACTTCATCCGCCTGAGCTTGAGGGAAGTTCAATGCCACCTCCTCGACTCTGGCACTGATGTTCAAGTATGGCACTCGCCTGATGGTTGTGGCGAAATTGAGAAACTTATTCAATACTGACTCCTCAGAGGCACTCAGCTAATATTGGCTGATGTTGATTACTGCTTTCACTGGTGGGTAATGGACCTGGTGCGTCACCTGATTTTTCAATCTGTTTAATTTTTTTACTTGGCGAGCCTTGACTACATCGAATTCATGTCTGAAGGATTTATCCAAGTCATTTTGGATCTTTTTCCGGGCTTCTTCATTGGTAATTCTGTTGAAGAAATCCTTGAGCCTATGTGAGATATGAGCTTGTAGTCTCTGTTTTATCCAATGATTGTACTGGATTCTCTCTCGGACATCCATTAAACATGGCACGTGGAACTAGAACAGTCTACCCCAGTAAGCGAAATAAAGGCTTCAGTTCGACATTCCAACCACGTGAAGAAGGCCGGAGCGTACAACTACCGAAACGTTGTAATAAATATGGCGACAACGACGAGGATAATAGTCCGAATAATGTAAATAGTGAACTAAAGTTGTGTTTAAAAAAATAAAATACAGATGGAAATTTTAACCTAAAAATACACGAAACACTAGCCAACGAAAACTTTGAATATAAAATGTTATCCATTTCATAGAAATAAATCCAGATATCAGCCGTGAAACTGGTTTCATTTGAAACTTATTAATGTTTTATTTTTTTTCAATTTATGTCAGAAGGTAAACTTTATGAGAAAATGTAATCGGGGAAAATGGCAGAATTTATGATCGTGAGATTATCTCTGCTTATAAAAAGTGTCTTCGTGGTCAGTTTAAAGCTAATTGAGAACCATAAATTGATCAAATTGCTGTCTTGACTGGTTGTAAAATAACCTTAGCAACCAATAACTAATCTGAATTTCTATTTAATCATAAACTCGAACTCAATGCACAGGACAATGTTAATCCTCGCTTTTGAACATTGGATCACTATTCAATTAAGCGACGAATGAACGCATGGACATCGTTTTTATAGGAAACGCCAATTGAAAACACATCAAATTAATATTAACGTATTCTAGGATATGTTATTTCCAAGATTATATTTTATTTGGAACTATCAATTTCTCATAAGTCACAGAAAATTTGATTCATATTAAATTATATGAGAGTGCTAGATCTGGGAGAAGTTCGTCTACATTTTCACAGATTTGGCTTCGGTCTTATGGTATCGGTACTTTTGAGCTTGTTTTTGTCGTTAATGATCAGGATTCTTTCTAATTAATTAAAACATTGCAAGTGGTGATCTAATCATTATTACTCGAATTTCTGAAATAACAAGGGAAGCAGAGATGAGCGTTCACTAAAGATCTTCAAAAAGACAAGATATTCAATATTCTTCAAGTCTGCTGCATGCAACATACTTCAGAAGAACCCCGGAAAGCAGAGTAAATGAAACATAGCGGTTGAAAGAGTGGGGAGAAAATTTACCCATTTTGACAGAGTTGTAAGCTGTAACACAAGGTCGGTTAAAAGTGGCTTACAGCAATATCCCGTTTGGGCACCTTGAGGTGGTGTAATGGTTAGCAAGCATGTCTCGCTAGAACAATTACGACTGAGTAGTGAGTTCGATCCTCACTGGGTGTCCCACACTTTCGACCTTGTGCCACATCTGAGCTACGCTTGAAAAATCACTACGGTAATATCACGTTGAAACACGTGCTTCTATACGAACACCGAAGTTAAGCAACGTCGAGCCTGGTCAGTATCTAGATTGGTGACAGCTTGAGAAAACCAGGTGCTGTAAACTTGGATTTGCAGGTATTATAATGGATAATGACTCGGAATTGTTAATTGGAGAGCCGGGTTCCAATTCCAGTTGGGTTCGTAATATTCATTTACGCACAAATACCCTTGGGAAAGGTATGAATCCACCTCATCTCCCCAGCTATATGTTAATTAGTATGACTTGTATCACTTAATTATTATTATCTCACCTCCAAAACAATCTTACAATGTAAAAATATTGTCTGGCTTTAAAAACGTGCAAAGGGTTGATAAGCGGTAAAACAAAAAAGCAATTCAATCAACCAATCGGTTTAACGTCGAGTGCCGTACATACTGGTCAGGTACAAATATTGCAGAGTAGCTACAATCACTGTCATGCTGTAGTCGGTGTTCATGTTGTCTTCGGTATCCTCTTTAATGCAATGAAGAAGGAGCAATTACAAGGTTGGAATCCCACTCTTAAGGATTCATTTAAAGACGAAAAAAGATTCTACACTTTGATCCAAGATGGAATGTAGAATTTGACACAAGCTTGGTTTAATGTGAGGTTGCCATGCGTATATATACGGTCTAAGGACAAAAATTATCTATAACCTACTTTTACTCTGGATTCAATATCCACTAAATTTAAATCGTCCTCGTCCTTGGTATGAGAATGAATTGCATTAGCCAGTAAAGGCTTCTGATCAGGAGCTTTTGAGGAATGAGGAAACAGCTCTGAATCGGCGTTGTTACCAGGTCTACCATAATCCGGCGTGGTAGCACATAGTATGAGCCAAGCTATATGCAAATAGTAAACAAGCAAACTAGCGCCAAATCACTATAAAATTATAAAACTATATTTTTATAGTAAAAGAATTCCAGTAATTGATTTTAATAGTAAAAATTACAATACTCCCAAGGAAATTAAATTTTGGCATTAAATAACCAATAAGGATTTGATATGCCATTAAAAACACATTAAATATACCTTTGCAGTGTAATGATGCAGATAGAATCTCCGGGTTAAAGCATCCCTCAAATTTTTTCTGTAAGTTGTTTTATGATAGAAAATCAGCAGGAAGATGAAAAACATACACTTGAGTCTGATCGGTATTTGCCGAACTCCCCAAAGAGGTAGGACGTGACACAATATGGTTTTAATGTAGAACGCCTATACGCCTACATACAGGCCAAGAACAACAATTGATTGCCCAGTCTCCGCCAACGTTATCACGCTGGAGTTGGTATCCACCAATCCTCCATCCCTAGTGCAAGTTTGGAATCACTGGGACCAGGTTTACATCACAACTTTAAGAGGACAGATATCTCGCTCTGATCCTAGCCGAAAGAATAATTCATCTCTGAAATTGAGACAACGGTTTTCTATTTTGAAACCTATTATGAAAATATTACATAATATCGACCTTACAAATCGATGCATCAGGTCACAAGGTTAAATTAAAGAAAAAGTTATCTTCGGGTAAGCCTGTCGTTCAATCCTCCAAAACGTATTAATGAATAGAGAGAATCAACGATAAAAACACGGATCCACCTGGCCCGTTTCTTTATTTAGCCACTACGGCTGTCACCTTACTAATTCGATAAAAATCTTGCGTTAAAATTTTAATTAAAACGTCAAAAATGTCGATTCACTTGATCAATACTTCGCACCTTATTAAATCGCACTCTTTATTCCCCACTCCCCACTATATATCGTTATGTGTATTCTTGTGTGTGTGTGTTAGCATTGTCAGAGCACCATTCCCATCATCCTTTGCGCAAATGACGTCAGAAAAATCCAAGTGTGTAAACGCAGCCGAAAATGATTTTACCGTTGATTTCCAGAAAGACATCGAAAATTCTACTTCTGTTAAAACCCGATAAAATATCAAATACTTTAGAGATAAAAAAAAAGTAATGTATTTGTACTAATGAATTTATCTTCAAGTGTGAAAGATGCAATGGACACAAATAGCAGTAACATCTCCGAAGATTGTTCTAAATTGCATATTAATAAATAGGAAAAATCTCTTCGTCTCGCATGATCTTAAGTTATAGCTTTTCATTTACTACCTTAAATGTAAATGATCTTTTTAATTATAATTAATTCCACTGAAAATCACAAAATCTAATAAGAAAAAAAATTAAAAATTTAACATTATTTATTTTTATCTTTACCACGTCCAATACTCATAAACATTTTGTAACGTACAGTTTGAATTTTCACTGTAATGAGACGGAACAAAAGTCTGTAGCGTTTTTAGTCGCATTTCGAATACATTTAGAGAGCATACGGTGGTGTAATGGATAGCGGCTCGGATTGAAAATCCTAGAGCCGAGTTCAAATTCCAGTCGAATCCATTACATTCACCTACGTGCTAATACCCTTGGAAAAGGTATAAATTCTCTTCTTCTTACCGCAGCTATGGATAAATAGCAGCACAGACTGGGATGGCAACTGGTCTATCGCCGAAAGAAATGGCAACTCAGCCTCGTCAGTCATGTATCGAAAGATACATGATCGCCTAAGCGTGTATCATGCGTGGCACATAACTGACTGATTCCTTGTATATATGCCAAGTTTGAATTCCAGTCGAATCCATTACATTCACTTAGGTGCTAATACCCTTAGGAAAGGTATGAATCCTCTTCTTATCCCCCCCCCCAGCTACGGGTAAATAGCTGGACAAATGGATGTCAACTGGTCTATCGCAGAAAGAAATGACATCCTACTGCGGGAAAAAAACATTTGCCTCGTTAGTCATGTATCGAAAGATACATGATTGCCTAAGCATGTATCACGCATGGCACATAACTGACTGACATATATTTATTTATTTGATCCATTGTTCGATGCGTTTTCTACGGCTTGGCAACTTTTTACAGGTTATTTAAAGCCAGAAAATATAAATATTTTTTGTAAGAATAACAATGATTTTTACTGATCCAAGTTCTACTAATTAATCTATATCATGGGTGAAGAATAAGTATTTTATTTGCGCGTAACTGAATATAACGAATCCAACGGTAATTGGAACACGCCTATCCAATTAACAATTCCGAGTCATTAACCATTACACCACCCGCACCTCTGAGTTTATAGCACCTGGTATTCCTAAGCGAATACCCATCTACGTACTGAGTAGGCTCGACGTTGCTTAATTTCGGGGAGTCTACGGGAAACGGTGGTTCAATTCGATTCGTATGAGAAATTTGGTTCCACTATATTTCACCATCTTTGAGGCAGCTTCATCATCCCATTCTGCAAGAATTTGGCATCTTTCTAGTCGATGAACTGCTCTGTGTGATTTCTACAGGTTTTCAAAGAATTAATGTTCTTTCCATAAAGTGGCTTTTGTAGGAATCGAAATAAATGGTTATCCGAAGGTGAAAGGTCAGGTGTGTAGAGTAAGTGTAGTAGGACATCCCAACCAAGCAGTCCCAATTCCTTCTGGGCTGAAAAGAAATGTGAGGTCTATCGTTGTTCTAATAAAAGGCGACACTCTAAATCGACACGTGTCTTTAATCGATTGAATAAGGGAACAATACTCGCATGAAATGTCTGATTTTGTGGGAGAACATCGCAATACATAATTCCTTTTTTCAATTCCACCGTTTACAGACAGTCACTCTCTTCAGTTGCAGACATTCACTCTCTTCAGATGCAGGTTGGCTTTTGGGGTGCTTAACTAGTGTAAATTTCGTTTTCACCTGGAAGCTTTTTTTCGCTCCACATTGTTGTAAACGATTCATTATTCATCGTCTGTGTTCCAAACAATATATAATACTGAAAAAAAGAAAAGCTATATTTTTTTTCATTATAATATCGGCTCTGTATCTCTGTTTACTAAGTAAGAGATCAATCATGCATCTATAAACTCGAATTTAAAAAAAAAAACTACCTGATCAGACCCATGCGAATCTAAACCATGTTCCTATTTCAACTCAACAGGGAATATGTATTTTGCATGTTACAGCGAATTTTACTGGAAATGCATTCATATTCCCAGTTTGGCCCAGGGCCAAACTTGTTTGGACTACATTTAATAATTTAGGAAAACAAAGGAAATAAAAGAACGTGTTTATATAGATTTTCTAAACGTAACTTAGATATGGCACAAGGACGAATGTGGGGGGGGGCACCCAGTGTGGATCGAACTCACTACTCAGTCGTAATTGTTTTAGCGAGACAAGCTTGCTAAACATTACACCGCCTCGAGGTGCCCAAAAGAGGATTTAATATAGTGATTTTCCAAGCGTAGCTTATATATGGCACAAGGCCAAATGCAGGGGAACCCATGATTACACCGCCTCGTGGTGCCCAAAGTGCGTGTTTATATACCATCAAAGATAATACTCATGTCTTCTCCCGTTGATTTACATTACAGGATTTCTCTTTGTTAAATTTTAATTGCCGGTTATTGGCACGTGGCCGAGTGGTTAGAACGTTTGCATTCTGACCATGAGGCCTGGGTTCGAATCTCACCATTTGTCAGGAAGGAGACTTCCTGAGGATATCGGACTGGAGGGTACGATCCCAGCGTGCGGCTTCCTTTGGAAAGTGCCTGAAAAACATACCACGGAGTGAAATTCGATCAAGTCATCGTGGCCGAGGGCTTGAGAGTGCTGGCTATGTTCAAATTGCTGATCATGCTAGATAACACGCTCTTTCCCAGAAACGGTAACTAAGATCTGCTTAGCATAGTACAAACCACAGGTGGGCTCTGTGGGTGTTAAATAAACACAAATATGCCTGAGCAAGCGTCTGCAATAAGAATTACCTAGCCGAGTATTCTCGAACACGAGTCGCCAGCTATATATACACACACACACACACACACACACATATATATATATATATATATATATATATATATATATATGCCGGTTTATATTATGTGAGTCGTTGTTTTCACAGTACATGTCAGAATGTATGAACAAGAAATCACCCGCGAAAAATTATCATGAATATAAATTAGAGGAAAATTAAAAAGATAATAAGCAGGAAAATACTGAGGAAAGATTCTGTTGTGAAAGAATTATGAAGAACATTGGCTAAAAAAATAAAAAATGAACACAGTAAAGAAAGCGAGAAGAAATGCCTAAAAAGGAATTGTAATAAGACAGAATGAAGTGTTGTCGGCTAAAAAGAACAAGTCAATGTGTGATAGATGAAATGGAAAAACCAAAATCAAACAATTACAAAACATTAAATACCTACGAAGAGTTTTAAGAGAGAACGAAAAACACGATATCGAAATCAGACGGCGCAATTGAATAGCGAATGATGCTTTCCAAAAGTTTTTTTTTTTGTGGGGGGGTCGATTTCACTCCAAGTACGACACAAGGGGCTACTGGGTGTGAAAGAATTATAAAACAGAAACTTTACTAAGGAGCAAAAGTAAAAAGAAAAGTAATTCCGAGAACAGTAGAAAGCGTAACTTTCATGGTAATTGTTCTAAGTTTTTCTCATTGGTATTTTAACTCTATGATTTTAAGCGGAGATTGATGGAAAGGTCTCATCAATTTACAGTTGAAATGGCTAGATGTAATCGCAAGTTCTATGTTAGTAGTTTCTTCTCGCATGTGGAATTCTTTTCCAGCTTCTGGCTTTCCAGTCAATTTTTACCTGCAAAATTTTAATAAAATGTCAATCGTTATTTTCTGTCGTCTTAATTCCTGTTTCTCTATAGTTATCTCTCCTTGATAGTTTTTTTCCTTATATTTTCTCAAACTCAGTAATCCTTTGCATGTTAGTAGCTTTATTGCCTTGCTTGTGGAAAAATGATTAATAAAAGCAGAATGTATCTACGTGATGTAGTTTAAATAGATAGATAGTAACAGGCCGAGATAGATAGAGTGATATAAATTGACTGAGATAGATAGATAGATAGATAGATAGATAGATAGATAGATAGATAGATAGATGAAGATATTTAGATAGATAGATATAAACTGAGATAGATAGATAGATAGATAGTACTTTCTAAGCAATTAGTGGATTTTTATATCTAATTCGCTATTATTTCTCATTAATATTGGATTAAAAATAAAATCCACCAATTTCTTAAAAATGAATTCGTATGTGGCCTTTATAGCAGCTTTGGACAAGTTGTCTGCTTTAAAAGAACATTAATAATTTGAACATTGCCAAGCGCTGATTATCTCTGTGACAGTGTTGCCTAAAGCACGCCGAATCAGACAACATTTTCCTCTCACTGAAATTTTCTTTTTTTTTCTTTTCTTTTTTTTTAAAAAAATAAGGCGTCTACAGAAACACGCTTACCCACAAAAATCCAAAGAAGAATCAGCAATTTTTGGTCCTTTTCTAGCGTCTCGGCTTCATTCATTATCCTACCGTCTTAAGGTTGCCTCCCTCTGCCTTTTCTATAAATACTTTCACGGTAATTGTTCGGATGAGTTGTATGGGGACTAGTTAGGACTTCATGGAGATTCTGTGGTATTATGGTGGATGTAATAATAATGATAAAAAAGAATGTGTTGTTTTGGCCTAAGAAATATTGTGGTATGTTTGGATCAGTGATTGTGGATAGCTAAGTTTAATTATAAGAAAAGACCAACCAATTTCCTCGATTCCCCACTTTGACCTCGTGCCCCTATTTTGTATATTTATACAATAAATATAGCTCTTCAATATGGTACCGAGACTCTTTAAATTTAAGCGCAGCAATAGACTGGTGTCGACATCTAATCAATTTACTGTTGCTTTGGATAGAAGTAACCGTAAATTCTATCCTTTTTTTTATTTCTTTTCTCGTACTTCTCGCTTTTGGAACTCTTTTCTAGTTCCATGCTTTCCAGCCAACTTCAAAAATGTAAATGCAATATCAATCGCTATCTAGGAAAGGATGTGGTAAAATGAACCACTTTTTAGATTTTTTGACCTGGTGTCTCCCGTGGTAATGTCATCCAGTCTATGCTGGTGTTAAATTGAGCACTTGCCATTTACCTTTGACCATCTACAATTTGGATATTGTCATATGTCTTCCACAGTTTTAAAGCACTTGAAAAATGGTGTTAGAAAGGTTCAATTTACCCCACATATTAGGTAAGTTGAACCATCCCATGCGGGTAAGTTGAACCCCCCTTTGAGGTTGAGGGGAGAAAAAAGATATTTCTACAAAATAACAGAAAAGAAAGGAAAAAATGATTTAAATTTCAGAAAAAAGCATAGACCTGCAACTTTACTCTCCAATTGTGGCATCCAGCTGTACACTTGTAAAAAAGCAAACAACAATCACCGTGGCAATACAGTCACATTCCAGTCTATGAAAGATTGAATTTTTCCAGGTCACAGGGGAAGAACCATTGGTTGGATTTGCGTTCACTCCCCAACAAGTTGTTTGGCGCGGGTAGTTTTTTTTTTTTTTTACAATATATTTTCTATCAAATGATGCTTCATCATCGGGGTCGGTAATGAACGCCTGTCTGCCGTCCATGGGTTTTCGGCCTTGGATTCTCTTCAAGAAGACACCCTCAAGTTCATCAACATCAATTACATCGACTCTGGCGATGTATTGACGTCTGGTTTTCTTGCTATTGACGCTAACTACCATGAAATCACCTTCTATTAGTTCGTCATCTGATACATCGTCGTCATCAGAATCGTTCATGGCCATGGACTCACAGTCTTCATCATCGCTGTCGTCATTCGAGGTGACATTGGCTGTTGTTTTTTGGGATGTTTGGCTAAACAGTTTCTTTTTTTATGTCTTTGGTGGGTTTAAACTTTGCTTTTTCTGCTTCCAATTCTTCTGGGACTGGTGTGTCAGTCAGTATTTTGGTTGCCCTTTTCTTTCTTCTCCCTTTTGTTTTTCTTGGTTCAGCTCTTGGGAAAGGATAGATTACTGATGGCCAGACGTATTCACAAGAACTGGAAACAGGCTGTTGGCCCATGCCACAAGAACTAGGTCTTCGGATCGGCGATGAACCCACAGCACCTGAACTTGGACCAGGAATTGGATCCAGATCTGCAGCATCTGCATTTGTTTCAGGATTTTGACGGTCAGTAACTGCAGCTGAAGCAAAATCAGCATCCATGAATATATCCTTATTGTAGGGATAGATGCCAGTGGCTGCAAATCCTGCTTTGATATTGCGTTGTGACATGGCACAGAGCTGAGCTTCAGAAACAATGGGGTGAATGTCGCAGATGGTAACTGTTCTCCCAGGATGAGAGCGAATCCACCCGTCCATTGCCGCATTATAGGCCTTCTTAAATGGACCGTAGACGGCTCTATCAAGAGGTTGTAATCGCTGGAATGTGTGGGGAGGAAGTGTGAGCAGAAAAACGCCATTCTCATGTACAAGGTCAATTGTCTTGATCGTGATATGTGCTTCCACATTATCCAGAATTAGCAGCACTGGTCTTTCTTTCGAGCAACGAGTGTGTTGAATGAAATGTAGCATATAATCTACAAACAGGTCTTCATTCATCCAGCCAGTGCGAGCTGCTATTCCAATAGAGCCAGCAGGTGCACCATTCAAGAAATGTTCCCGAAAATTCACCCGTGGAAACACAAACAATGGTGGAATCACAGCATTCACACAATATTCCAGTGTCACTAATTTACCACGTTCTGCACTGGTCAGAGATCCAACTTGCTTTTTTCCTTTCTCTGAGACAACTTTTCCAGGATTTTGCATAGTGGTGCAGCTAGTTTCATCGAGATTCCAAATATCATTTGCAGATAACTTGAATCTGTCTATAACTGCTGCCAAATTATTGTAGAACTGGTCTACATTGTGGCGGTTGAAAGCAGTCGCCCGAGCAAGAGACGTAGGTTCTGGTGCTCTAACGGCTAATTTGTGCCTACCTTTAAATGAGTAGAACCACTCTTTACCAGCCTTATTTTCCCTTTCCCAGTTGGCCGGAACCAGAATGGCATTCTTTTTTTGCAAACTCGAAGGCTAGTGCCCGACATTTCTCTACACTCAGACCATGAAATTGGTTGGACAAGTGTGTTATGTGCCGTGCCAGTTCATTCTCTATTTCGCAGTGGGAACACACATTTTAATTTTGACAGTCTGTCATATCCAGTTATGATGTCTTCATCTGCTTTATCCCTTGATTTCACAATGAAGCGACGTAGTGTGGCACGGACGATAAGTTCTGTGTTACTTCTCGTAGGGGAGCACCAGCAATGAATTCAGCAGCGGCCCGTTTCATCACATCGATGCGGACTTTGCCCACTCCGTCTTTCGGACATACTTCCGAGGCATCTGAAAGGGAACAGATAACATGGAAATAAGACTAATGTTCTAGTCTAAAATGAGAGGACTACTTAGTTTTTTTTTCAACCAAACAAATTTGATGTTTCCACTAATGTAAATAAGTGATGTAGGCCTAGGAAGAAATGACAAGCAGGCAAAGGAGCAAATCAAAACGAAGAGAGCGACAGAAAAGAGGGGATTTATAGCACAGAATATCCAGAAGGCGGGGATACTATTTATATTGAATGAGGGGTGGCGGGGTAGGAGAGAGAATAATGTGGCACACATGTTGGGGTTCATCTTACCCCCAGCTCAAGGGTTCATCTCACCCCACGGCAGCCATCTTGAAAAATTCATCTGGCAGCAAGGCAATCCACTCTGTAACCATTAACAACGTGCACAGAAGAACAGTCAAATAACAATTCCACCTCCAGGAATTAACAATGAAAAGAAAACAATTATACTTACCAGAGTATTTGATGATATTCCCACTTTCCAACTTTTCATTTGATGATCGTCAAAACACTTTTTTTCGCATCCAAACTTTCAAACTGGCAATAAATCGGCGCCAATCGCCCAGAGACCCGTGGTGACGTGTTGCTTAATGTGTGTGACGTCAGAGGTTTATGGGGTCTCTGTTAACTCGTATACAAGCGTTGGTTCATCTTAAGCCACTGTTCTTCTTACACCATCCTCCCCTACTGTCCTCTTGAATCTTTTTTTTTTGTTTTTGTTCTCGATCTTTAGTAATGTGTCTGCTTTCTAATTCTTCCACACCCTGTAACTCCTTGTGCCTTAGTGGCTTTTACTACCCTGCTTCAGGTGAACTCGATTATATATATATATATATATATATATATATATATATATATATATATATATATATACAGGGTGTTTCAAAAAATTTGATATCCTTTGAGATGTAAATATCACAGAAAGTACATGATTAAGGCAAATGAAATTAAAAAGTATTAATGTTGAAGATCATAAGATTTATTCTTACAAATCTGAATGAGAAATTCAAAAGCATGTGGATTATGTGAACGATTTCACAAATGTTCAATATGCGCACCGCCTGAGACACGGCATTTTATACCTGGAAAGAAAAAAAGATTAAAAGATTAAAGAACATAAAAATACAAATAAGAAAAACACAAAACATAAAGACATAAAAACATAAAACAAACATTAAACATAAAGATGCTATTAAAATTTGAAGTCATTTGAAGGAGATCTAACAAAGTTATTAGATTACGAAATGATATCAAATTTTTTGAAACACCCTGTATATATGTATGTATGTATGTATTAAATTAATATTAAAATATATGGAAAAAATAAAGTAATTAGAAATGCAAAGATAGCTAAATAAACTGACAAACATTGATAGAGAAATAGTGAAACGCAAATCACGGAGACACACGCAAATCATAGCGTCAAATCTGATTTAATCATATGCATCTGGTATTCATATCTCGTTCGAATAAGGGCTTTTATAAGAATGACAAACGCGAATATAAAACACGGCATTAATGAGTGGACCAATACCTGGAAAATAAGCAAATTTACAGAAAGAAAACTACAAGAAATTGGTATGAACACCACTCAGACCGGGTTACAGAGATAGGACCTGTAACAATTTTATGGGACTTTACAATAAACACAAAGAGAACAATCAAAGTTAATGGCCCAGACATCGTGATCAGCGACCGCAAAGACAAATTGTGCCTTCTTATAGACATGATAGTCACTGGAGAAATCTCAAAAATGAGGCACATGGGGTCATCGACAACTCTAGTAGTAGTTGGAGAACTCGGATTGACTAGAAAAGATTCCAATAGACTCACTGAAGGGAATCCTGGTAGCCCACTCCTTACGAAGTGCTTTATCTAATACTCTAATTCTAAAATTAAAATAAAATTAACTTTAAGCTTATAAAAGCAAGGAAAAGATTATCGTTTCGATATTCTGCTATTCTCACTGTGGCAATTTTTTATGTTCCTGAAAGGGAAAAAAATCCCTGTCCTATTATCCATTTTTATTAAAGAAAATCATCAAAATTTAGCAAGTGACGTGGAAAGCTTGCAACATTCATATTTCTAACAGGAAATGTCATATCAGTCACATCAACTTTACCTAGTGGGGATTAAAATTAAAACAATAAAAAGCACGTCTCAAGAAGTAGGACGTAATGTGGCTACTGTAAATAAAATTATTAGTATTAATTCGACAATGGAAGACACAAAGATTAATATGTATGCAAGCAACGGCAAAAAATAATTCGGCCATCAAACTAAATGTACTTTTCCGTTAATTGAATTTTCTTTCTAATTTAAGTCTCATTTCTAAATTTCTACCTCCTCTGGAATTATTAGTAGAGACAGTGATATTTGAATTAGTGATTTACTTTAGTTGGCACAATGTAAAAATTTGTTGGCTGCGTAAAAATTCCTCATTGGAGGGATTTGTAACGCATGGCTTATCATCTCTTGGTTGCATTTCTGTCTTTGGGCAGAGTGCGCTCAGGGGCTTCTCTGTCAAACGACAGAGAGGCAACTGAGAAAAATAATACTGAAGAGGTGCCCAGCCCTGGAGAAGTGTTGCCCGAGGCCACGCCCTCCCATTGCACCAGAGGGAAGAATCGGTGCTCGCACCGAGGCCAGCGCAACAGACGGTTGTGTGGGGGCTGAGGGCAATTTCTGTCCCTTGCCCGGGTATTACGGACACACCTGGTCTGGTGCTTCGGCTACATATCTAGAAATTCTTGATAAATCCAAAGCAGCGTTAATCTGCAACGTTATCTGTCCTGACCTGGCAAATCGGTTTTAGTCACTTTCCCATCGTTGTAATGTAGCTTCCATGTATGAATTCAAGATAGTCTGCTATTTAACACGTAACTGCGTGTGGAGAAAAAAAAAGATAGATTCATAGAATTTCCAAGGATATTGGTGCGTAAGAGAATGTAACGAATTCACACACAAACATATATATATATATATATATATATATATGTGTGTGTGTGTGTGTGTGTGTGTGTGTGCGTGTGTCAGTGTGTGTCTGTGTATGAGTGTGAGGTAATTTAAAATCAATTAATTAATTAATTGAGAACAAATTTTTATGCATGTACTGCACGGATTTTCCGATAACGTGTAAACGAATACCTCCTTTAATCCGGAAACAATTATGAGTCGAGCATCCATAGAAATTGTTCATGGTCACCAGATTAATTAATTGGGCGCCAGAACAAATGAATCAAGCTTTTTTTGTTTTTTTTTTCCATTTTTTTTTCTTTTCTCAGATCCATTGTTTATTAGTGATTGATCCTTAATAGGTCAGGCTGTGTATTCGATACACGAGGTTAACTGATAAAGGTCGCCAAATACCATACTATTTAGCCAATGTATCGTGTTCTTTCATATTGTGGGTGATCACAACGCTCCACAATATTACTTTACTATTCCTCCCGGTCCCAATTTACACAATCTCGTTTGGTAGGTTACTCAATATTTCCATCAGTCTTTCTTGCCTTCACTATGTCCTGTGGGTGTCAAATTATTTAAGCCAACATAATTGGCCCACAAAACTTTCTGATTCTCTTTATAAGTGTCATTTCCCTTTACTACATTCATATCTTTTACAGAAGGATTCTGAGAACACCATTGACTGAACATTTGAGCAACGGCGAAGTTCTAGAGAAAATTGAAACAAAAAAGACACTTAATATCAGGAAGAGACAGTTGAGATTTTCCAGGGTACATAATGAGGTAAGAGGGTATGGAAAATCTGATACTCATAGGACAGACTGAATGCAAAGGGAACAGATGAAAGAAACGTTATAACCTACCTGGCGAGCTTGAATGATTGACTGGCGGAGCAAGATTTAGGAGAGATAACCAAAAGATAAAATTTATCAAGAGCTTTAAAGAGAGGAAATTGTGGAGAGCCAAAAAGCTCGAATTTGAATTTGACACGCCAGTCTCACTTTGCGCGCCAATAACCAGCACATTCTCACGTACTTCACATGTCCACTTTTGTACATCATCCGCTGTATGTGTTTCTAACTTTAAACACCAGTTTCCACTTTTAAGGACCAACCAGATAATCCCGAGGGCTCTAACCATGACTCGTTTCATGTGTCCAATTCCTAACTCTGTCCATTGTATGCGTCCACTGCTAAACATAACGTGCTCAAAGTGTTCAATTTTGAACACCAACAGTTCTATCTATCCGTTTTTTAAACACCCTTCTTTACTGTTGTCAAATCTCCTACTGATAGTATGAGTCATAACACCATTTAATATAGCGATCTCAACCACACCGGCTTCATGCTCCAATCTCTAAACACCGTTCTCTGAACGAGTCAAGCTTTAAACGCCACCAGGTGCCGAATACACACCAGATATAGAAAGTGAATTATCTGGGCTCTCAGTTAGATCAGGGCTACATGACGCCCATGGCTAACATACAAACACAAACGGAAGAGCAACTGTCAATAGACCTCATAACACCCCCGATCGCTTAGCCTTGGAGCGGGCAGAGTGGAGATCAACGTGTTTTAGTGGACTCAGAAGTTTTCAATCTGCTTGTCTGAATAGTCTTCACGAAGCGAGAGCAAGATCTAAAAGGTTAGCCAATCTAACAGTGATCTCATCCCACAGTCCTTACTCTTGCTCCATATGCGGCCTCCTTTGTAAATCACTAGCGGGTCTTAAGTGCCAAATAAGGATATCGCACAAAATTTCATAACTGAAACAAATAAGCTGTCAGATCCTCATACGTCGAAATCGACGGAAGAGTCCATATATATATATATATATATATATATATATATATATATATATATATATATATATATAAGGTGTATTTCAGCAGGAAGACTTCTCTGAAACAGGTTTTGTTAAATAAAATAGACAAGTTCTGTCAATATTTTTTATAAATCCAAATAAGTTTTTTTTTGTTTTGTTTTTTATCGGTAAATTTGCAAAAGACATATTAACTGCTATTTTATATTATTTTTCCCAAGTATTTTGGAATGTTGCTCAATTCGTTTTCAAGGAATTTTTGTGTGTACGCAAATGGTTTATTTTCGAAGTTCTCACGTTTGATGTATCCAATTTCAAAAAAATTCAATTTCTCGAAAAATCGAAAATGTTAAAAAAATAAAATTCCCCTGAGTTGTATATTAAAAAAGTAAAAAGCATCGCTTCCATATATATATATATATATATATATATATATATATAGTGTACGATGGATAAATTGTCGTCTAAATTACACAAAAATGGAAATAAGACTGACATCTTATTCAACAGATATATCTACCAAAATTGCACAAAAATATCTTGAAATACTAAAGAGTAAATTTATTCAATAAAATCGCAATTGGCTTCAACCACGACCTCCAGACGACTTTGGGATCTTTTGCATCTTTTCTGGACTGTCTCCTTTTTAAGTTGGTGAATGCCGCCATAATCCTTGTCTTCAGTTCATCTTTGGTGATACAAGAAGTTTTATTGCTCTCTAGAGCAACTGCGCCCCAATCAAAGGGCTTGCAGTCTGGGGTGTTAGGTGGCCAGATGTAAGGGGTGTTGCAGTCACAGAAATTGTCTGACGGCCATGAGTGTGCTCTACTGCTTTTGTGGTTTGGTGCAGATTTCTGTGGCCAGACATAGTGTCTTCCAGCAGCTAACCCTGTCGACCCACGGCAGTAATACCTCCCCAAGGCACCTGATAGAAGCCGCCGTGTTGAGTGTAAAGACCTGTGGGAAAATCAATGGAGGAATATCGTCATGATCACTAATGATGACTCTAAACACCATCATGTTGACTGGATATATCATCGTACTCTTTCTGAATTCTCTGCACTGTCATCAGATTGACACCCAACACTCCGGAATGTTTGTATTGGAGCTTCCAGCGCAAATACCGTTTCCATATTTCTGGCGAAGTGAATTGTGTAATGGTGTTCTTTTTCTCACAGACGACGCCCAAATGACCCTACTACACTGTGAAGTCGACAAAATCAAAACAAACAATGCGCATGCATGAAATTTAAAATAAGAAATGGCGAAAATTTACCCATCGCATATTATATATATATATATATATATATATATATATATATATATATATATACATAGGGATGATGATACGGGAAAAATACGCGTTTAAAATTGAGTAGATTGTTGCAAATAAAGGGGCCAATATTTAAGAAAAAGACAGAAGAAATAGTAACAGATAAATAAAAGGTAATTTATATTATCCCTGTCTTCACTTTTCGCAGAGACTGCCTTCCGATTTATCTATATTTTCTATCTATCTATCTATCTATATATATATATATATATATATATATATATATATATATATATATATATCTGTGTGTAAATATTCTCATGTATATGAAAAGGAGACAAAATGAATAACAATAGACATAGATAAAAAACTATTCTTGAATTTTTTTTTTTCAACCTCTGAGGACTTTATCGAACCAATGATAAAGTCCTCAGAGGACTAAATGTCACTTTTATTATATATATATATATATATATATATATATATATATATATATCCTAGCAGTGTACACGATGTTGCCTGAGAATAGAAACACTCAGGTCCTAATAGATTAAATGTAAATAATATAATTTACATCGCATCATGATAAATGTCGGAAATACAATTTCTTCTAACTGAATATTTTATTTGTTTAATTTTTTCTTTGTTCGAAAGTTTTGATATTCTTCGTAACTAGATAATCAGTTGAACGATTCATGAATTTCATATATAATCTCTATAGAGGTGTCTTCTGTATTTTGAGCCTCTTTATCAGTTCCTGTGATATACTATCGCAGGTTTTCTGTTTTTCAAGATTGGAAATGTTAGATCTAAGCACCAATATATTCAATGGATCATTATTTTTTGTTGAAAGCGTTTTAGGGGATTTGGTCTCGACATACACTGAATGAAAATAAAATTTCAACAATCGCGATATATATATATTTATATGTATTCACACAAGATCAAAGGGTGCACGTTGGATTACAGTGAATTATATATAAAAAATCAATAGACCCCCAGGTTTCAAAAATATTTCCTTGAAGACTTTTTTTTTTCCATTTCCATGAATATCTCTTTTAATGATGAATTTGAAGATTTCTATTGGAAAAATAACTGGAGGGTCTGTGGACATTCCATTTAAATTGGTGTATCTGAAATCTTTTTTTTTTTCTTTTTTCTTTACTAAATGTGAAGCATTTTTTGTATCGATGTATTCTCCCAACTGAAAGTGTTTCAACTGGGACCCTATCATTAAAGATGCTTTTCTTTTTCAAGAACTTTAAATAATTCATTTTGTAAACATCATCAAATGTGGGCGGGGTCAGCTAATTCTACCGTCGACAATTAATTAAGTGCCATACGTGTTACACGCTTGTGTGATCATGTCTCGTTCGATTCATGACTCGGCAGCAGATTTTTCTCTCAGCATGTTGTCATTTCTTTCTATGGTAGACAGGTTGCCAGCCAAGGCTACAGAACCCTGTCTCTCTTCCTATTCAACACATAGCTCTGGGTGTAGAGATGGATTCATACCTCTCCCTACAGTATTTACGCATAAGTGAATGTAATGGACCAGACTGAAATTCAAACTCGGCTCTCCAATTTCACATTCAGAGCCAATATCAGTTGCAGCACAACGTACATCCTACTATCGACAATACAAAACCAAAAGTCGTACTCATTAATTATTTTCATGAAGGTTAAAGTTTACCCAATATAGCTCTACTGTCACCAGTAAATCTACACTTGAGAAATCAGTTTTCATGTACTTCTTCGCCCGACTTTAAGGTTTCTATTTGTGATGTTAGTTTAATCGTGGACATCGGTAGTTTTTGCGTCTTTAGAAAATACGTGAGTATCTTCTCTCTGTTTTCATTCACAAAAACAGATTCTATAAATATTCTCGTATATATATTTGTTTAGTATGCATTTAAAAGTAAGAAATCTTATATTGTGGAATCGTTTTCTTATTCTAAGGTTGCTACTTCATTTCATTTCCATTGTCCACATTATACATTTACGCAATTTCCAAACGTGTCAGCTATTACTCAACAATTATAAGGTTACAATCATTCATACGTTCCATGAAAATATATATAAATCTGAAATGAAAAGTAAGTAGTAATAACTATATTATTATATTTATCTATTTGAATTTAAATTTATTTAAATTGGGCGAACAGCTCACTATTTTCAGAATAAAAGCCTACACTGCTAAATGCGTTACAGTAAATATTTGTAAAAATTGTAAGTCATATATTAAATGTATTATATTAAAGTAAAAATGTACAAATATTACATGTAAATGTTACCAACATTTAAACATAATTATAATAATAACAGTAATATTTATAATCTGGTGTTCTTAGCAATTAGTTTTATTAAAAAAAACAGAAAAAAAAATACAAAAAAAATAGTGCTCGGTATAAACAGAAGAGCATAATATTATAATTATTTTCTTTTTTAAAGAATGTGATTCCATCGCGACACATGAATTTCTGTTTCAAAACTGCAAATAAATTTGTAAATTTAATTATAAAAATTAAACTTAAAATCTAGAGTCTCGTTCCATTGCCAAGCGATGTTAGGAATAACTTTCTAAGAAATTTACTTTATTTATAAGAGCAGACAATCTTAATGTTTTGAGTTGTTATGGTTAAGGAAAATTCAATCTATTTTGATTAGTGGTGGTTGGGTTTTAATTTCCCTAGATAACTTTTGTATCAAATATATGTTACTTACAAATTCAGGTTATGTTTAAGTGGGGTGGGGAGGCCTGTTCACAAACATAGACATCCGTTATTCAGCGTTTCGTCTGGGTTTTCAATGACAAAAACTTTGGCATTTTTAATAATCCGATTAATTCATATTCTATACACAAAGATTTTCTAAAAGGGTCATTTAATTATGAGTAAGTCATATTTTTAATATATGAATTTTATTCCTACAGATTTAAAGTACCATTCCTCCTTCCAATGATTAAAAGACTATACCGTATTTTTACAAATAAATATATAAGAATTTATTTACTAATTAATGAACAAGTATAAATATTTATTTTTCATCTCTCTTTTTTCTTATATTTTTTTCCAAAATTAATTATTGCTTAAGGAAAATATTTGACAGTGCTTACAAAGGATAGCTATTTCATTTCTTTGATTTAGTAAATTTTTATTTTTCAGAAACTTAATAATGTCATTTTTTCATCTATGCACAAAGGACATGTATCATATAAAACATCGGTCACCTACAAGCTCTAGATTTACTTCTTAATTTCCATTTTACCGCTGTTTTATTGGTTTCTTTTAAGTGCCAGAAATATTTAGATAGGGACGTTTGATTTCGGTATTTATTATTATTAAAGGACGTTTGATGCTGGTTCCACATTCTTTTGAAATCATTCCTCGTGCAGTCAATGTAAAATTTAACTATTTCTGGATCTTCAATAGATGAGATATTGCATTGATAAACTACTGATTCAATACGGCATTTATTATTGAGAGGACAGCTTTCAGGATTTCTACAGTTACATAATTTTTCTTTATCTCCATATCTCTCTTAGTTTAGGATCTACATTTTTTTAATTTTGGTATAAGTGTTTATTCAAGATATTAACATTATGTTCCTTAATAATCATTTCTAAGTTTTCAGTACAACTGTAACTTAATTTTAGGGTATCTATATTAAAAATTGTCCTGAGTTTAGATAGCTCTTGGAAAATGTTTATCAATTAATGCAAGAAATTTTTGTCCTAACTTATTTCTTACGATTTGGTTGTATGGGAGTGTATAACAAATATTTTTTTTTATTTCTATTTTTTCTATGGTTTTCAATTTAATTTTTTATATAATTGAGTTTTGGGCATTTGTAGCCACTATTCTTTAGAATTTTATTATAGAAATTACTATATTCATAGAATATTTTCTCATTTGCTGAATATTCTTTTTTCGATAGATGAACGTATATGCCTAATTATAGATAGAGGATGCTTAGACTTAGGGTGTATATAAAAAGGATTAGTATTGAATAAGTTCTCGACCTTTTCCAACAGATGGCGTTCTCAGAATGTGCGTGTAGTTTCAGATGATTACGCATCTATAAGGACGTACTATAAACAATCTTGAAATTCAGTGTATATCATTTCACCAAAGTGTAGACAACCTTGTTTTTCATGGCGTTAAACATGTCGGATTTTGTGTCAAAGAAAGCGTATTTGCGGGGAATTTGACTGCGTTACTTTATTCAAAAGAAATCTGCAGCTAAAGCACACAGAATTCTTATTGAGATTTACGGCGTTTGGTTTAGACACTTCAAAAATAATGATTTCGATGTTAAAAATAAAGAACGCTCTGGCCCTCCGAAAAAGTTTCAAGAGGAAGAATTGGAAGCATTACTTTATGAAGATTCATGCCAGACGCAAGTTGAACTTGCAGAATCATTATGAGCTGATCGCATAACAATGTCGAAACGTTTGAATGCATTAGGTATGATTCAAAAGCAAGTGTGCCGTACGAGTTGAAGCCGAGGGAAGTCAAACGGTGTCTTGTCACATGTGAACAGCTGCTTCAACAGCAGAAAAGGAAAAGGTTTTTGCATCATATCGTGACCGGCGATGAAAAGTGGATACATTACGTTAACCCTGAGCGTAGAAGAACGTGGGGTAAGCCCGGCTATGCATCAACATGGGCGGCAAAGCCGAATATTCATGATTCGAAACTTCAGATCTGTATTTGGTGGGATCAGCTAGGTGTAGTTTATTATGAGCTGCTCAAACCGATCGAAACCATCACGGGAGATCGATATTGACTACAATTGATGCGTTTGAGTCGGACATTGAAGAAAAAACGGTCGGTATACGAACAGAGACACGACAATGTGATTTTGCAACAGGACAATGCTAGGCTACATGTTGCAAAACGGGAGAAAACCTACTTGGAAACGCTTAAATGGGAAGTCCTACGCCACCCGACGTATTCACCAGACATTGCCCCGTTCGATTATCACTTATTTCGAGTGATGGCACATGGCATGGCTGAGCAGAACCTTCATTCTTATGAAGATGCAAAAAAAATTGGTCGACTCGTGGTTAGCCTCAAAAGACGTTTTTTTTTCGACGTGGAATCCAAATACTGCCAGTAGTGGCTAGCGATGGACAATACTTTCAATGACATGTTTCTTACTAATTTTTGTAAATAAAACATTACTTTTCCTGAAAAATCAGCGAGAACTTATTCAAGGTCCTAATATATATATTTGAACTGGCATAAAATACGGATCGCAATCTAACAGAATGACAGGATGAAAAACAAATAGGAAACATTTATGAATCTAATGTTTCACTTATATTAAATCTTCACCAGAGAATAAATTATAGAGTATGGAGAAAAAATTAAATTGTGGTATTATATTTGTGTTGTTTGATTTCCATTGCCTAATAAGGCTTCACGTACATTTCACTTGTTAAGCAGCGTTACTATAATGTATGGCATTCTGAAGAAGAAGAAGAAGAAGAAGAATACAGCAGGGTGCGATTGAATATTAGTGACATACATATTAATATGACAAAGGTATCTTTCGCATATTTTATTGCTAAAATGTCTGATTACATCTGAGGCCAAGTATTTATTCAGTCTTAAACTAAAGAGCGAAAATGCTTTCATTCCTTTATTATATTTTTAATCATTTTACGCGAAGCAAGGCAATAAAGTCACAAAGACGCAAGGGATTACTGAGTGTTAGAGAAAATGAGTCGAAAACAATATTGAGGAGAGATAATATTAAAAGAAACAAGAACTAAAAAGGCAATAGATAACGATTGACATTAGATTTAAATTGTTGAAGATCGAAGTTGACAGAAAATCAAGAAGCCGGAAGAGAGTTCCACAAGCGAGAAATACGATAGAAGGAACTGTTAGCATAGAACCTTCGGTTACATTTAGCCATATCAACTGTAAAATGCTGAAATCTTTCCGCCAATCTAGTACTGCATTTATATTCAGAAAGCCTAGGTTCCATAGAGGAAGGTTCATCAGAACAATTACCATGAAAGTATTTTTAGCCATAGGTAAACTAGATTACGGCGGTGATAAAATAACTGGAACAGAGATGCCAGGTTAGGATCAATAACATTGCAGATTCTTCTTTGGATTTTATCAAGGATAAAGCCTATATGTATATAATGAAATTTTAAGATTCTGAAAATATTTCTCGCACATTTTTTTTTCCTCCAAAAGACCGAATACTTTTGTACAAAGTATTTTTTAAAATTCAAAACTAATGAATAGAATTGGTTTAATTCCTTTATCCATAAAGGGATAAAAAAAAAAGCAATGAAACATTTTTTACAATTGTTTTCAGTTTGATACTTGTGAATTATTCTTTCGTTGGAGAAATTATTTTCTTTTCTTTATTACCAAGAAAATATTGATTATAATGAAAACGACGTAATTTTTTGGAGTGGCTATTGATACAATATGGAGGAGTCTCGATGTTACTTTTGTTTGGCTAGGTCGACATTAAAATAAATTATATTTGAACACGAGTTCTCTCTCTGCGTTCAAGAGAAAATTAAACATACGAAAGCACTTGAATATCACAGGCATCTATCTATCTATCTATCTATCTATCTATCTATCTATCTATCTATCTATCTATCTATCCGAGTCTTTTCATTATCTATCAATCAGTCTCAAACTTTTCTATCTATCTATCTATCTATCTATCTATCTATCTATCTATCTATCTGTTCAGATCTATTTGTCAGTCTGTTCATATCTAGTTATCTGTATGCCTGTCTGTAACATTATGTTTCCAGTGTGCGTATTCACACATGAGTAGCCACATATGCGTGCAAACACTTGTATACATGCACACACACACACAAAACACACACACACACATATATATATATACTCTCATATGTACACACATACACACACACACACATATATATATATATATATATATATATATATATATATATATATATATATATATATAAAAGGAACAGTAAGATATATAATCCGGTGTTCTTATAGATATTTTTATTTTTACAAAATAAGGCTCAATGTAATTTTACGGAATAGAAAAAAATGCCATAATAATTTTTGCCATTAACAATAAAATTTTCAAAAAATCCAGACGACATGCATTTAACATCCCTACCCCTACCAAAACGAAAACCCTTCTTCAAACGTAACTAATAACTGATACATCAAAATACAGCGATAATGAACACGCAACCACCCCTTGTCTGGTTGAATGGATTTCTCTGTATCCTTGGAAACGTGAATTATGAATTTTTGCAGTACCTTTAAAAGCCAGTAATTTCAAAAATAAGTTACTCCAAAATTCGCTTGAGGATGAAATGGAACTAATGTCAGTTAATTTATAATACATACATATATATATATATATATATATATATATATATATATATATATAAAGACATTTTTATGTTTAACGTGCTTTTTTATAGATACAAGTATTTGAGTAAATGCTCTGTTTATAATAAACAGTATTAAATAACATTTACCTTGCCTACCGAACGCTCCTTTGTGGCCAAGTCGGTTAAGGCACGTCAGCGTAAATGACGGTTCCGTATAGGATGCAGGTTCGAATCCTGTCAAGGGACGAATATTTTCTATGAAAATTTCTCGGACATTCAGGCCGGTAAATGTTATTTTATACTGTTTATTATAAACAGAGCATTTACTCAAATACTTGTATCTATAAAAAAGAACGTTAAACATAAAAAATGTCTTTAATAAATAAATTGTCGGACTTTGTCCATTTTTTTATATATATTGGAATAGAATTTACGCAGACCAGCAATCTTCTTTGTTTATCTACGATAGACTATATCATTTTGAAAATAATTTTTTTCCACTATATTTTGCACAATGGATACTGGTTAGGTTTGTTAGGGCATCACAAAATCAAGTGGACTGTAAGTGATTTTATCTTGACTTTGTAAAACTGGGGTTTTGTGATTACTAATTGGATTGCCAGTAAATTGAGAGGTGAGAGTTTCAAAGTAGCTACCCTCTCTGCCCAAGTAGGAAAATCAATTGAAATGTATAAATAAATAAAAAAAAACCTTCGGGATCAAGTGCCGCTTGGTCAGACAATAGGGAATTTCGGTCACGGGCTTGTATAGTGAGGCCACATTCTAGACATAGACAGAACTACCGGTCCACACTCCTTTTGAACAGGAGTAGAGGTTTATCCTTGTACCCTGTTTCAGATTGGGTTTCCGGTTCATTCTCTGAGAATTTCCCTGTTTTGTTCATATTGAAGCAAGCGCAAATAGAATTATGCACTGGAGAGAATCTGTTCGCTCGATGCAAAATTATTTGAAACACGCGGGCATATATACACATATACGCAGAGTATTAAATATCTAGTAATAAATGCGTGAATATTAATGCATACCTTCAAAAATCCTTATTTATTTTTAGTTAGGACTTCATAAAGTCGAATCAAATGACAGAAATTATCGTATTAACCGAGTTTATATAAGAAGTGTACATTGAATCACTCGCTTACAATATTAAATATATTGACAACATATGTACCACGCTTTATCGAAGATTAACTTGTCACTTATTATAATGTTATATTACAATAACAAAAATACATATACAATACATTACAATAACAAAAATACAACTATTACCATGAGATAACTATTAATAATAGATACTAAAATACTATATAGCACTCGCTGCAAGAAAACACACAAAGCAGCAGAAACATTTAATATAGACAAGAAACAATCCGTATGAAAACAAATATATTTCACCACAAGAGATTGTATTTTAAATTATGTATAAAATGTAATATGTGGATAAAATAAAGAATCATTGTCAGTGAAGTAAAATTCTATGTGATCGATTTTGAAATGTCTTTTCTTATTTGATACGCGTTTATTTGAATGTCTGGATGAAGCCATCAAAATCTTGTCTTCCATATTGACAACATTCAGTTCTTGATGATGACTGAAACAGTCGAAAATACATCAAAAGAAACAATAAAAACATGAACTCTGCAAAATTAGATTTGGATCAAATGGTAAGGAACAGATGTATATTTATTACTCTGCTAGTAATAAATATACATCTGTTCCATGTCCCGGCGTTGCCCGTGCTTGATTCAAAAATCATACGACTCATATAGCAATCGCTATCACTTGACGTAAAATATTTTTGCCCTTCCTTGCCTTTAAAGGAGCGCCCTTTGCCATGCTGATGTTACTACATGCCTTACTTCTTGCCTATCTCACACTGCAAATTTTTTCTAAGCTCTATACTAAACATTAAATCTGTTACGAAAAAAGAACTAAACAAAATGAACACAAAACGATCAGCATTAATAAAGGACTGGAAAAACCAAATTAAAAAAAAAGAATGTTAGCAACAAATACACTCAACACAGTTCTGCGGAATCAGAATCAACGTTGAGTTTAAGCAAGCGAATGAACCAATTGGAGTAAAGTGCCATGCAGATTTAAAATTTTTCCCACTTGTGACGAATACAGCTATCGATTTTTTTTCACGCTAGCATGCTAGTTAACATTCGTGTCAGTCAGCTGTTGGCTATCATGCTGGCCAATAGAATCTTCCTGCCTACTCGTGGCAGCCAGCTATTGGCTCTCACTCTGGCCAGTAGAAAATGGCCGCAAACTTCGTGAAAACTGCCATAGAAGCATGAAAAAATCGATTATTTCAACTATCGATGGGAGTTGGGAAATGCAAAGTCGGTCTTGGCTTTCCCGCTAACATAAATTTAGGTGCAAATCCGTGGAAAATTGCGGCCGTGCATTCGTTACACACACATCCTGCCTTTTATATATATATATATATAAATAATATTATATACAATATTTTTGTACTTAATTATTTTAATTTTTTCTTCCAGGCATAGTTTGCATCTGTTTTATATATATATATATATATATATATATATATATATATATATATATATATATATGAATTAAGATCAAATATAGATAGGAATGCAAGAGAATGATAGGATAAGTACAAATAGGAAATCTTTGTAAATGACATGCTTTGCTTTTATTAACACTTGAGATGTGGAGGTTTATTTTCCACGAGTGGCGCCCAGGTGAAGGTGAGAGGGGAAGGAAGAGGAAGAGGGGAGCACGTCCCTCTACCCCGGAGTTGCTTGGTGGAAGAAATTGGCTGTATTTATGTCGGCTGCAGTTAGCATCGTAGCCGGTTGGCAACATCATTTGGTTGATGACTATCAATTAACTTCCTCATTTTGACTGTACACATGGGTTTCATTTGGACACCATGTGTATTTAAAGTAGTTTCCGGTTATTATTTTTAGTTAGGAGGACTTGTGTATGTTTAGGTTTCATTTGTGTTACTTTTTGTGTATCGTTCTCTGAAAACGCTGAGTCACCGGAAGTTAACGGCATTCGGACGTTTGAGTAGCCGGGAATAACTTCCGGTCGGGTGCGATACCCTTAACCGTGCTTTCAAATTGATTTCGTGCAAAAAGAATTGTGTTTTTCCAATTTTGCGCGCTGTCAGAAACATCATCGGGTAAATTTGTAGTCCTGTGAAGTTTTGTTGAAATCGGTTGAAAAAATTTAGGAAATACGATCCCATATATAAACCAACAGACACACACACACACACACACACACACACACAATCTGCGTTTTATAATAAGTAAGATTATAAATTTAAGCACTGTTATTTTGCATGAAGCCATGTGTCATTATTACTATCAGCACTCACCGTATATATATATATATATATATATGAATACGACAGACACGGTGCTTTTGTTTAGTATTTTTTATACAATTTCTCATGGAATCTAATAATTTCTTTCTTTTCAGATGATAAATTATATAAAAAAACTGTCTGAATGTTCTTTTTTAGCCGAGCGCTTTCGGCTATGCATTTATCCAGTTTCAAGGACTAAATATTTTAACTGTTAAATCAGAAATAGTTTGTTGCATGTATGTTTTAAAAAATGTTTTCATTTTTCAAAACACGGTCAAGATATTGTGTCCATGTTCATAGTTAATATTATTAAGTGTTGTTTTTTTTTGTTTTTATTAATAATACTTCCATTATTTTCAACCTTTTTTTTTTTTTTGCATGTAGATGATGCTATTATATAAGTGTTGTCAACAAGTATATTACGAATAGTGTCCGTTTGGTCTCCATAAAAGCGCTCGGATAAAAAGAACATTCGGACAGTTTTTATATAATCTGAAAAGAAAAAGATTATTAGATCGCATGAGAAAATGTATAAAAAAAAACTAAATAAAAGCACCTCATTTGTCGTATTGAATGAAATATGCATGAAAGAAGTATTGCTGCCTAAAGACACAAAATATATATATATATATATATATATATATATATATATATATATATATATATATAGAGAGAGAGAGAGAGAGAGAGAGAGAGAGAGGAAAAGCGAATTAACAGATTTATTTTTAATCCAACATTTTTTTTTTTTACTTCAAATTTATTTTTAGTGGTTACCCGTGTTTGCAATAGACATACCACTTTTTTTCCCCATTTTAAACACTGTATTAAATCGACCGGCCTGTACTGACATCCCTTTTTTACAGAAATGTACACTGTTTAAAATAAAAGTAATGGGTACGTCTATTTCAAACACAGGTTATCCCCCCAAAAAATAAAGTTGGAAGTTATATATATATATATATATATATATATATATATATATATATATAGGCACCTAGAGGCGGTGTAATGATTAGCAAGCTTGTCTCGCCAGAACAATTACGACTGAGAAGTCAAATCGATCCTTACTGGGTACTCCCTACTTTCGGCCTTGTTGCACATCTAAGCTACGCTTAGAAAATCACTATATATATATATATATATATATATATATATATATAGAGAGAGAGAGAGAGATGTATGTGAGTGCGTGTGTATATATATATATATATATATATATATAGAGAGAGAGAGAGAGAGAGATGTAGATATATATGCATATAGATAGATTGAGAGGGTTCGTTGAAAAGTTATCAGTATAACCAAGATACACTCCCGTCTGATGAGTTCTGCTATTTGTTCATTGTTCAAATTACATAAAGTTGGTCTGGTTGTGAACATTTTAGCTTTCCCTTCAAACTTAGCCACAAATTCATTTGCCGTTGCTCTGATTTCAAATCATTTTTTCTGGCATCATGATGGCATCTACCGGCCTATAGGCCAGATGAAACAAATCTGTCATATCTGACAATGACCATTTACTAATCTTCAATTACTTCAACAATTAGCTAAGCACTAATTACCAAGTCGGCAGCCATTGTGAAGTTCTAAAACGTGTAAAAGAAATCGATCCATTCTAATCTCGCAAAGAACCGAAAAGCTATTTGAAAATAAACGCTAAGCTCACAGAACAATTTTTGATTGAACCAGAACATTGTAGTGGAAGGAATCTATTCACAATCTTTTTTTTATATTAACTCGATGATGCATGTTGCTTCCCGCTAAAAATAAGTGAAACTGCTGTTGTGTAGTGCTTAGTTTATCAGTCCGTGAAAGCATTGACAAAGTGTTCGTTCTTTTCTGTATTGTCCACGTATAAAGGTTTCCATGAATTTGGTCGTGATTAATGTAAGAATATTTGAAAATGAAAAATAAGAAATCGAAGTTCAAAGCAAAACGCAAAATGCGGTTGTTTTGAGTTTAGATTTTTCGTTTCATTGTAAAATTGGAATATATACGTAAATCCATCTGAGCTTTATATTAAAACGAAACACATTAACTGCAAGTATAGAGTCTAATGTACTTTATTTCTTTTTCTTTCTTTCTTTCTCTATCTTTTTTTTCTTTCTTTAAAAATTATTTCTTACATTCATTTTTTCTTTCTTTAACTACTTTTTTGTTTTTCCTTTCGTTTTTTTTTATTTCTCTCTTTCGTTCTTTCTTTAAATCTTTTCTTTTTTTTCTTTCTCTAAACATTTATCTTGCTTTCTTCTTCTAAATGCCGTTTATTTGTTTCTCCATTCATTATTCTTTCTTTCTCTGAATACCCTTCCTTTTTCTTTCTTTCTTTCTCTAAATATTATTCTTTATATTTTCATCTAATTTTATTTGCTTTCTTTCTTCTTCTAAATAGCATTTCTTTATTTCACTCATTTTTTTTCCATTTTTTGTTTATTCTTTCTTTCTCTGAATACCTTTCATTTATTCCTTACTTTCTTTCTCTAAAAATATTCTGATTTTCTCCTTCTTTCTCTTAATATCTTTTTTTCTTCATTTATAGCTTTTCTTTCATTCTCAAAATCATTCTTTACCTGTTCTTGTATTATCTGCTTATCTTTCTTTCAAGAAATATATTTTTCATTCTTTCTTTTTTTCTTTCTTTCAAGAAACATATTTTTTCTTTCTTTCAAGAAACATATTTTTTCTTTCTTTTATTCTTTTGCGAAATATATTATTCTTTCTTTTACGAAATATATTTTCTTTCTTCATTTTCTTTATTTTTTATTTCTTTCAATCTTTCATAAAGCATATTTTTCTTTCTTTCTTTATTTATTTATTTATTTTACCAAATATAATTTTCTTTCTTTCACGAAATATATTTTTCTTTCTTTCACGAAATATATTTTCTTTCTTTGTTTGTTTCTTTCAAGAAACAAAATTTTTCTTTCTTTCAAGAAACATATTTTTTCTTTCTTTTATTGTTTTGCGAAATATATTATTCTTTCTTTCACAAAATATATTTTCTTTCTTCATTTTCTTTCTTTTTTATTTCTTTCAATCTTTCATAAAGCATATTTTTCTTTCTTTCTTCTTTTCTTTCTTTCTTTCTTTCATTCTTTTACGAAATATGTTTTCTTTCTTTCACGAAATATATTTTTCTTTTTCTTTCGCGAAATATAGTTTCTTTCTTTTTTCTTTCTTTCTTTCAAGAAACATATTTTTTCTTTCTTTTATTCTTTTGCGAAATATATTATTCTTTCTTTCACGAAATATACTTTATTTCTTCATTTTCTTTCTTTTTTATTTCTTTCAATCTTTCATGAAGCATATTTTCTTTTTTCTTTTTTTTTTTTCTTTCTTTTACCAAATATAATTTTCTTTCTTTCACGAAATATGTTTTTCTTTCTTTCACGAAATATATTTTCTTTCTTTGTTTCTTTCTTTCAAGAAACAAAATTTTTCTTTCTTTCAAGAAACATATTTTTTCTTTCTTTTATTGTTTTGCGAAATATATTATTCTTTCTTTCATAAAATATATTTTCTTCATTTTCTTTCATTTTTATTTCTTTCAATCTTTCATAAAGCATATTTTTCTTTCTTTCTTCTTTTCTTTCTTTCATTCTTTTACGAAATATGTTTTCTTTCTTTCACGAAATATATTTTTCTTTTTCTTTCGCGAAATATAGTTTCTTTCTTTTTTCTTTCTTTCTTTCAAGAAACATATTTTTTCTTTCTTTTATTCTTTTGCGAAATATATTATTTTTTCTTTCACGAAATATACTTTATTTCTTCAATTTCTTTCTTTTTTATTTCTTTCAATCTTTCATGAAGCATATTTTTTCTTTCTTTCTTTCTTTCTTTCTTTCTTTCTTTTGCCAAATATAATTTTCTTTCTTTCACGAAATATGTTTTCCTTTCTTTCACGAAATATATTTTCTTTCTTTGTTTCTTTCTTTCAAGAAACAAAATTTTTCTTTCTTTCAAGAAACATATTTTTTCTTTCTTTTATTCTTTTGCGAAATATATTATTCTTTCTTTCACGAAATATATTTTATTTCTTTATTTTCTTTCTTTTTTATTTCTTTCAATCTTTCATAAAGCATATTTTTCTTTCTTTCTTCTTTTCTTTCTTTCTTTCTTTCATTCTTTTACGAAATATGTTTTCTTTCTTTCACGAAATATATTTTTCTTTTTCTTTCGCGAAATATAGTTTCTTTCTTTTTTCTTTCTTTCTTTCAAGAAAGATATTTTTTCTTTCTTTTATTCTTTTGCGAAATATATTATTCTTTCTTTTACGAAATATACTTTATTTCTTCATTTTCTTTCTTTTTTATTTCTTTCAATCTTTCATGAAGCATATTTTTCTTTCTTTCTTTCTTTCTTTCTTTCTTTCTTTCTTTATTTCTTTCTTTTACCAAATATAATTTTCTTTCTTTCACGAAATATGTTTTTCTTTCTTTCACGAAATATATTTTCTTTCTTTGTTTCTTTCTTTCAAGAAACAAAATTTTTCTCTCTTTCAAGAAACATATTTTTTCTTTCTTTTATTCTTTTGCGAAATATATTATTCTTTCTTTCACGAAATAAATTTTATTTCTTCATTTTCTTTCTTTTTTATTTCTTTCAATCTTTCATAAAGCATATTTTTCTTTCTTTCTTCTTTTCTTTCTTTCTTTCTTTCATTCTTTTACGAAATATGTTTTCTTTCTTTCACGAAATATATTTTTCTTTTTCTTTCGCGAAATATAGTTTCTTTCTTTGTTTGTTTCTTTCAAGAAACAAAATTTTTCTTACTTTCAAGAAACATATTTTTTCTTTCTTTTATTCTTTTGCGAAATATATTATTCTTTCTTTCAGGCAATATATTTTCTTTCTTCATTTTCTTTATTTTTTATTTCTTTCAATCTTTCATGAAGCATATTTTTCTTTCTTTCTTTCTTTCTTTCTTTCTTTCTTTCTTTCTTTCTTTCTTTCTTTTACCAAATATAATTTTCTTTCTTTCACGAAATATGTTTTTCTTTCTTTCACGAAATATATTTTCTTTCTTTGTTTCTTTCTTTCAAGAAACAAAATTTTTCTTTCTTTCAAGAAACATATTTTTTCTTTCTTTTATTCTTTTGCGAAATATATTATTCTTTCTTTCACGAAATATATTTTCTTTCTTCATTTTCTTTATTTTTTATTTCTTTCAATCTTTCATAAAGCATATTTTTCTTTCTTTCTTCTTTTCTTTCTTTCTTTCTTTCATTCTTTTACGAAATATGTTTTCTTTCTTTCACGGAATATATTTTTCTTTTTCTTTCCCGAAATATAGTTTCTTTCTTTTTTCTTTCTTTCTTTCAAGAAACATATTTTTTCTTTCTTTCATTCTTTTGCGAATTATATTATTCTTTCTTTCAGGCAATATATTTTCTTTCTTCAGTTTCTTTATTTTTTATTTCTTTCAATCTTTCATAAACATATTTTTTCTTTCTTTCTTCTTTTCTTTCTTTTACGAAATAAATTTTTCTTTTTCTTTCACGAAATATATATTTTCTTTTTCTTTCACGAAATATATTTTCTTTCTTTCTTTTTTTTAATTACTTTCTTTTTACGTAAATGGCTGTCGTCGTTTTTTCTTCTCTTGAAACCCGAGTCAATTTTACGAGATTAAACACCCATCTCTGTGATCAGTTCACAAAGCACAAGCAACGCAAACGCACTGTAAAACTTCAAAAGCTGCATTGCAATAGATAAATCTGTCGCAACAACAATGGCGAGAACTGGCAAATAAGACCCAGAATGAACTTTTACCAAAGCCACAGAGTTCAGCAGTAAAATAAGTGTATGGCAGAATCAAAATATCGCTCCAGTAAATCGCAACATTTAACTAAATTATCGTGACAAACTTCACTTTTTCCATTTTTGTAATTAGTAAAGCATAGAAATAACCAAATTCCGGGAATAAAACTTTGTGCTGTGAGCATTGCCCGGAGGATTTCTTGAAAGGAATTGTGTGTCTTTGATACAGCAAAGCCGAATTGAAATCAAGAAGACAACCCTTCGTTTTGATTTGGTGAAACAATATGGAAAATCGCGCAATGGAGTTTTGTCGGGGGAGGCGGATTTATTAGGATAGCTGCAGGAATTCTCTCTCTAATTGATGCCTAAGGCACATTGGGAATTCACTCTAATTAGTTTATCTGCTGGCTGTCGAAAAGAAGAAGACGAGTAAATCATTAATAAGGTGGCAATGAAGATATGGATGACAGTTGACGACTATATGCTATAATGAACTCTGTAGAACAATCAGGAGGAGCCCTCGTGAATATCGCGTCGACAGAAAGAATAAAATAAATAAAATAATGAAAATCGTTAAAGTACAAAGGACTAAGATAAACGTTGTAAACCCGATAACCGTGCCGCTAGCAAAACTGCTATCCGTACGGACTTTAGAAGCGACGAGCTGATTTCAATTTCGCACAAATATCTTTAGGAAAGGCATGAATCCATCTTTTTTCCACAACCATCCCCCCACCCCAGGGGCCATCTCTGGGTTAATAATTAAGTAGATTGATCCTCTTATCTTTGGCTGTCAAACAGTATAAGAGAAGAAACAAAATCTGTATTCTAAACAGTGTAGAAAACTATGGTCAACGACGTCTCAAGCAAGCATAGCAAACCATAGATAATAATAAACAGGGATCCTGTAGACAGTCAGGGCCGCCTATGTCTTGATGGAATCTAACAACCCCTTAGAAATAGAACCAGATAAAAGTAATAAATATAATGAACCAAAATAGCATCATTAAAGCCTGCAAAATAATATTGAACCATTTCGATTTAAGAACGATAGACTGGAGTGAAGTGTAAATAAAATAGGAAACGATACAGTGACACAGTAAATTGGTTCAATAGGTTGGCAGACTAGGCTTTTGGTCTTAGAATTGGAACCAGTCTAAGATAAGAAAAACTCTGAAATCCAAATCATGGAGTCTAGTCTTACTGACAATGAATTCAAGAATATGGACTAGAAAACGGGAAATCATTCCAATATCTCCCCAAGAAGGGTGGCAGTCGACCGATAATAATAATAATAATAATAATAATAATAATAATAATAAAACAATTCCAGAATCATAATCGCTTACATCCTAAAGGGACATGATAACCTTGACTGATAAAACCAGATAATTTTTTTAAAAAAAGTAACAGACGAATGCAATAAATCTAATGAAATTTCTTTCTCTTCTTTTTGGCATATCCATTTAGAAAATAGGCGATCATTGCTCTCCACAATTTCCTATTGTCGTAGCTCTTGGTAAAGATTTTATTAGTATCTCTCCTAATCTCTGTTCTGCCAACCATGTACTACTCGTTAGACAGGTTATGCGATGATTTCCTCTATAATTTTGACTTCAATATCCCCTATGAGTGTCAAATTTTCTGATCCCTCTTTCCTCATAATGTGTCTCTAAAACTTCAACAGTCAACAGACATTTTTTTTTCTGATTTTGAATTTTTTTTTTTTTTGTTTCAATTTTTGAGCGTTACACAACAATAATTTAAGGTGTTTAATTTTTTAACAATAACGTCTACCTAAGAAAAAAAGACTGGTGACTGAATTAAACATAAATAAACTGAAAAATATAGAGTGATATGAAAGTTTAATATTTAATGACATAAATCAAATGATTAAAAGAAGGCTATTATGATGTAATGATATGGTTTATCCTTCCTAAGAGAAAGGTCCCTAAAGGTCGTTGTTAACGACCAGTCATAAGAAGTCCTTAAGATTAATGTCAGCATCTCACAGGGTCCTACCTTCTTCCTGCTGTATATTAAGGGCATACTATGATCATTAGCAAGCATATATGCAGATGACACAACAGTTTATAGGGGCACATTTGCAAATCTGGGAGACCAGAACCTAGCAGATCATCTCTCTCTTGACTTAATCCAGGTGGCTAATAATTATCTTTACAGACGAACTTTACACTCTATACTTCTGAGATGAAGTATTATGTACACTATTTACATTACTCGAACTATTGCCCTCATCTTTGTCGCCATATCAACAAAAATTGCAACATGAGCTCTGGTAAAAACATGTATTGATAACAGCAAAAATTGCAATATGAGCACTGGTAAAAATAGTAGGGCTGAAGACATTAGGTTTATAATACCCAGAAATTCATGCACAGATGTCCTCAAGGACACAGGCACAGGGGATAAAGGCGTTAGTTAGAACCAGTGACAGGACCCAAAGTTCAATACCCGGTTAAGGCAGTGGAGAACTTGGAGAGGGGAGTTAACAGGATATAACAGACATCCATTAAATGGTTAAGTGCTCAATAGACAATTGAAAAAATTGAAAGTATCGAGTGAGTTAAGATGTAAATTATATATATATATATATATATATATATATATATATATATATAAATCTGATTAAGACCCTAACTCATAGGGTTCTTATAATCATTCGTTTTCTGTTATATTTAACAATATATCTTTTGTATTATGATCCGTTGCCAAGTTTGTATATATATAAACTACCAAGTTTTTTATATATATATATATATATATATATATATATATATATATATATATATATATATATATATATATATATATATATACAAATCTGATGTTCTTTCCGCTTTTTTTTTCCTTTCTTACGTTCAACTTGGGTTACTCACTCCTTATTTTGTTTCTCCTTTCCTTCGATCTTCTTAATTCTCTTACAGCTTAATGTTCGGGCGCGGACGGCGTTTGTGATTGAAACTCGCAAGGTCTGTTATAGCGTAAATACTACACTGTGATCATAGGCAGAGAAACGCAACACTCATATCCAGAAACCAAAGGAACGTTTTTATATATGATACCCAAGGAGTTGAGCCGAATCATGCAAACCTTTGCTTTAAAGACTGGAGACGCTCATACGCACGCCGTTCTCCGGCTTAAAACATCACAAGCGCAGGTCTGAATGCTAGACTGCATGTCTCCTGCAAGACACGGGAGGGCTTGTAACAATCGTCGAAAATCCTCATAAATTTTGGTTTGCCAAGCCATGATGATGAAATACTAATTTAAGCCTACTTTAATCTAAATGAAATCGTGATTAACAACAGGTGTTGGTTCTTGCGTTACCACTTTAAATTACATGCAACACACGCAAGTAATTTATCATGTAGCAATATATATACACACACACACACACAAATATATATATATATATATATATATATATATATATATATATATATATATATATGTACGTATGCATAATTACCGCCGAAGGTAGTCGCCTGACTAACTACAAGAAACTTCCAGCCGGGAAGTGCAGACCACTGTCTGTCTTCTTTTGCCAGGAAAATTGGCCGAACATTCTGTGGGGACCAAGGCCGTCACCAAACATACCAGCACCAAGTAAACTTTACAATTTCATAATCGATTAGGAAAAGTAATTTAATAATCGATTATGAAAAGCAAATTCTTAAGAAACAATTTAAAAGAGGCCGTTTTACCAACACAAGGTCTGACCAAAATTAACGATAAAAAAAACGAATGAAAACTACAGATGAAGTTCAATTTCTTCAGAAAGTCATTAATTCCTGTAGTTCACTGCTACTAACAAGCAGAGATTTTTTTCTCCTAATGATAGCCTTGTTGGCCGAAACTAGTCGAGGAATCTAACTGAAATAATAAAACCCAAAAATATTAATACACAACTCAGTGTGTCTGAAAATTGAAAATTTTAATATTTCAATATTTTTTACTGTTCAATATATATATATATATATATGGGGGGAATGGAAAATGTATGACAAAGTGGGAAAAGTATGCATGTGACACATTTCGTCTTTCAGATTATGTTGGTACAACTACATGCGCACGAACGAGGTATGGTGGGAATTTTAAAAGTTTTTACAATTTTTTTTCTAGCCGATTTCATTTCTATCATCATGGGATGGGATATCTACAAACAAATTTAATGGAAAGAAAAAGAGGAAGACACAAAATGAAATCGGTTAGATAAAAAAAATAATAAAAGGGAAAAAAAATAATTAAAAAAATCCCCTGCATCCTTCGTTCGTGCGCATGTGTATACGTATCAACATAACAAATTTTGTCCGAGGAAGTCCTGAAGGATGAAATCCGTCACAAGTAAACTTTCGTCACATACTTTCCCCGATATTGTTCTTGTTATAGAAAAACGTATATTATTATCACCACCATATATATATATATATATATATATATATATATATATATATATATATATATATATATATATGTGTGTGTGTGTGTGTGTGTGTATGTGTGTGTGTGTGTGATGTGGAGTTATTTCACAGTTGAGGCTTGTATTTGTACTAAATAGGTTCGACGTACAAAACGTTAGGAACTTGATATAATAGGTATTACGCAGAGTAATCTTGTTGTGGTCGCTGACTACTTTCGTATTCGACTAACTGTCGACTACCGTCGTCCAACATCGACTGACCCTCGTTTCTCTTACTACTCCTACTTATATTAGGTGGGAGAGTCTGTTAACTATAGAATAGGTGTGTTTCACCATGACAATGTATGAACAGATTATTGCTGCCACACAAGGATACGTTAATCTTTAAAATAGAAATAATATTTTTTAATAAAAAAATATAAAAGTTCCCTCACACTCTTTGGTGTGATTTTAAACAGTTTTTGAAAATAAGTTCTCTCTTCAGCTACTCTATCTTATTTGACGACAATATTTTTTCTGAAGATGTGTCCGCCGAATGATGCTTACATTTTAATCGTTGTGATACTACTCTTTCTTTATTAATAATAAATTATTATCCCTATTTTAAACATATATTTAACACCTTATATACGAGATATAATGCTTATATCTCGTATATAAGGTGTTAAAAATTCCTTTTTTCCGCTGCGTGAGCTGATGGCCTTCCGTCTTGAAGCAAATGCATATGTAGCCACATGATGAGCTTTGAAACAGTCTGCTTGTCGGTGATTATTTATTTTAGAATATTACATTGAAAACGTCAAAATCAATGCATTGATTGGTTGTTGTTATTAACATCTTATATAAAGAATCTTTAGTCAACAGTTGCATATTTTTTACGAAGTAATACTATACATTTAAATTATTTACTAGTTTCTTAAAGAAGCTATTTATTTATCAACTATAAAAAATTAAGTAGTAGACTCACAATGCATATAACTTGTTTAACATTTTGTTAAATTACTGCTCCTTTTTAACATCTGTGCTGCCATTAATTGTCAATATAAGGGTCATGACCCATTTATGGATAATAATTTCTTAATTTTTGTTTCTTAGCTTAGTTTAAATTTAACGTAGATCATATTAGATTGGTTGATCTGAGTAAAACCCACAAACCTTATACACCACCACTTTTTTTCATATAAGAGGTTGTGTTTTGATTTGAAATCTAAATAAATCGTTCACTCGCCAGTAATTTACAATCACCTGATGAGGTGCGTCGATACGCGTCGAAACACGACTGCAATTGTGTAGCAATTTTGACATGCTTTCTATGTAACAGCCTAAAATAAATAATATTACTCTACTTTGTATTGATCCCACTTTTAAATTAAATGCTACGAACGTTGGAATTGTACTCTCTTCGTTCTATATATATTATATATATATATATATATATATATATATATATATATATATATATATATATATATATATATGTATGTATGTATATATATGCAACAATATATACACACGCATATATATATATATATATATATATATATATATATATATATATATATATGCATGCGTATGTATATATGCATGCGTATGTATATATTGTTACATGTATATTTTATTACTTGAAAGATATCTTCATTGGATACCTATAATTGAGTAGACATTAAGCACTATATTTATTAATTTAATTTCGTCTACTGGCCTGAATATTCGAGAAATCTTAATGAAGAAAAATTGCGCCCTCCGGCAGGATTCAAACCTGCTTCGTCCTTGACAAGAAAAACCTTCGTTAGATTCGACATGCTTTAGATCGTCTCGACCACAGAAGGCTTCGCCAATCAAGCAAAGTTGAAAAGTGACTTTTAAACTCTCGAAACTTTCATATCTACTCAGATTCGTATCCTATCATAAAAAAAGCAATTTAAAAGACTAAAGTGATGTTTCTTTTTTTATTTATTAATCCGACAGATTTTCTTACTTAACCGTTATTTTTAGTGGATATTCAAAATAGAGTAGACGCTCTTTTTATTTATTAAACGGTATATTTTCATCTACCCGCATGAATATTCGGGATATGTAATGTGCCATTTCAGGGTTTGAACTACATTTTCAATTCTACTGAAATCTTTGATCTACACTTTCGAAATAATAACGAAATGACAAAAAAAAATATGAAGATACATATGACCGGTATTCATTTTCATACAAATTTTATGATGGATTTACGATAAATATGGCCTGACCTCATTTACGATGAGAGCATATTTACTCAGAGCATCGAACGTTCGTGACTGGACGCTAAAATCTGTCTTCCTAAAAATATGAGAGCTGGACAAATACAAATATTTCTATCTCATCTAGATTTTATTTGTTGGAAAATTATCAGACTGAATGACTCAGAATTTATTTGTTACATTTTTAATGCTACTGACATATATATATATATATATATATATATATATATATATATATATATATATATGTGTGTGTGTGTGTGTCTGCATGTGTGTGTGTGTGTGAAAATATATAGAAAATAGGAAAGAACTCGTTAGACACGTAAACCAGACTAGGAGAAAACATGTTCCGTTTTAAATTTAGACACCCCCAACCTTACCCTGACTTGACATTTATGAATGTAACTCTATACTGATACAAATTATTAACACCCAACACCCCCTCCTATTTAAACAATCGCTCTGGCCGTTACCATGGAAATTTTGATTTCAATAACGAATATGCTATTAAAACACGTAAATTTCAGAAATAAGTTATTCCAAAAAAAATTTCGCTTGAAGATGGAACAGAGCTTACTTTACTTCAATTTAATTCAAATAATTATATTGAAGTTTTCGGCTCTTGTTTTGAAACATGAGACCTCTTATGTAGCGTGTTGGAATCATATTTTTAAATAAATAATATATATATATATATATATATATATATATATATATATATATATATATATATATATATAAAAACTACTTCATTTAATTTTCCTTATACTTCTTTTATTTTCTTTTCTATAAATATTAATGTAGTCTCAGGTGACATTCGGCATGTAGATTACACACTTTTAGAGATGGAAAGGAACACACACACACACACACACACACACACACACACACACACACACACATATATATATATATATATATATATATATATAAATATAAATATAAAAATAATAAAAAATGAAGGAATATTAATATGCAGCCCAGTGTGTCTGAAGATTTTAATTTTTAAAATATTTTTATTGTTCAATATATATATATATATATATATATATATATATATATATATATATATATATATATGCATGTAGGTATTCTCAAAGATGGAAAATGAGAATACATGATGAAAAAATGTCTAGACAAAACAAAATTATAGTAAAAATTTTTATTGTTATTATTAAGAGGAAAGATCAAAGATTTACTTTTATTAAATAATATTTTTCATCTTTTTTCCGAATATTCGAAACTTTGCTTAAAACTTTGTTTTTCCTGCATCAGCGGGTGTCCACAAATTAGTATAGCAAATTTTAGCTTCATTTTTTTCGGTGAAAAACACATTGATTGGAAATTCTTGCAAAAATCTAATTATTATCGGATTTTGATTAACCTTTTTGGACTTATTCACAATTGGATGGCATTATTTTTTAAATTTTTCTCTTTTCGAAAATTTTGATAAAAACTTTTTTTACAAGTATTACCCCTCAATTATTTAAATTTATGAAATTTCAAGAATTCTGTTTTGTACGGCTTAATTATTACAGTCGTCATAAGCATAATTCCTTGAAGAATTTAAATCATCAGTTTTTTTACTAAAACATGAATCGTAAAATAAAAAGTCCAATAAAAGTAAGACATTATTGGATTAGAAAAGCTTTTAATTGATTCTATGAATAAGATATTTTATGGACATTATCATTTTAAGAAAAACATTTCAACACCTTAAACAAACAAATACATCCGTGTTAAAAATGTATTTCTGTGATATTTCAAATTTAAATTAAGTAATATGGATTCAAATCAGATTTATTAAAGTTTAAATCAGCTATTATACATCAAATAAATTTTAAGAAAATATATTTCAGTTTTGAAACATTTTTTAATAACGAGAATTCTACTGTGCTCTTCGATGACTAAAAATGGCTAAAATTAAAGATTTTCAGCGATTACAAAAAAAAAAGATCTTCTCAATTTAAATTAGTTTTTTTTTTTTTTTTTACTTAGTGGAAATATTAAATTTAACTACTAGCTCAAAATTTTAAAAAATTAAGATTTCAAGAAATATCTTTAATTTTTTTAAATTAATTTTGATCTTTTGGCATCTCGGATCATTGGAGCTACCTAAATACGCACGAGCACACACACACACAAACACACACACACACACACACACACACACACATATATATATATATATATATATATATATATATATATATATATATTTTTTTTTTTTAAATATGATTCCTTCGCTGTATAAGAGTTCTCATGTTTCAAAAACGAGACCTCAAAAGTTCAATATAATTGTTAAAATTATATTAAATTAAAGTATCAAGCTCTGTTTCATCTTCAAGCGAAATTTTTCGAATAACTAATCTTGAAATTTACGCATCTTTATAAGCAGATTCATTCGTAAAATTAATTACTATGGAAACGACTAAAGCAATAATTGAAATAATGGGCGTAATGGTTAACAGTTTGTATCAACATATCAGTTACTTTCGAAAAGAGGTAACTCTTATGTAGCGAAGGAATCATATTTTTAAAAAATAATTATAATTTAGGCTCTACTTCTGCATTGAGCACTTTTTTTTAAAAATAAAAACAAAAGTACTAAAGGACTTCGGATTATTTACCTAACGTGTTCTTTCCTATTTTTCTGCATATTTGCGTGCGCGCGCAGACACACACACACACACACACACACACACACACACTGAATCTTACTTTTACGTCGATAATATTTGCCATACATATTTAAATATATATTACTTTATTACACGTGACGTGTATCTAAGCGATGAGAAACATCCAAACGCAACATACCATTAATCTGCGTATCTTTGCTTTTTAACATATTTTATCATTTCTAACTTGATCTCTGGCGAAGTTTTCATAATGTGAAACATTTTACCTTAAGATCTGTTTCCTACTTGTTCTTTTTTTCTATCACACACACACACGCACACTCAAAAATATATATATATATATATATATATATATATATATATATATATATATATATATATATATATATATATCCGATGCGATGAGAACGAAAGTAATATATAAATTCAAACGTTCAGAGCATTAATCCAAAAGAGGGTCCGATAGTAGAGCGATAATTATTTTTATTTATTTATTATTTTATTTATGCATATCAACTGCACTTCGACGGGTGAGAATTTAAAATGGCTATGAACAAACCTGCTTGTAGGCAAGCCGTATGTGAAACGTCACTTCCTTTTTTTACTATTTGTTTGAGAAGAAAAATATACATTTAAAAAAAAGGATTACACTGAAACCAAGTTGCATCTTTGTAGTGATTAAAATGGTTTTGTCTACATGATAAAATTATAATCATATATATATATATATATATGTGTGTGTGTGTGTGTGTGTAATCCACAGACAGACTGGTTCACTGTATCGCAGCTCATCAGTGCTAGACATCCGATTGCCTCAAGCCAGGATCGAAAACCAACCGATCTGGTATCAGTCGGGGATTTTTCCCCTGAGCTATCAGCTCCCGGCAGAGAGGAATGTGAATTTTTACGTATTTTAGAATAAATACGCCAGTGACTCAGAGTGCTCAATTCAAAGAAGTAGGTTTGCATCAGCAGTAGCAGTCATTGTTTACAAATTCGCTAAAGTGCTCGACCGAATTTTATTTTTATCAGGCGTATATGTGTGTCATCCACAGACAGACTGATTTGCTGTATCACAGCTCATCAGTGTGAATAGACATCCATCGAAAACCAACCGATTTGGCATCAGTCGTAGATTTTTCACCAGAGCTATCATATATATATATATATATATATATATATATATATATATATATATATATATATATATATATATATATATATAAAAAGAAAGAACAGTAAGATATAAAATCCGGTGTTCTTATAGATATTTTATTTTTACAAAATAGTGCTCAATGTAAATTTACAGAGCATTAATATTATAAATTAATTGATTAGAGGATGTATTTTACACTGAAACCTGACGTCGGTTGAATGGATGTCGTCTGAATTTAAAAAAAAAAAAAAAAAAACTGACGTCAGGTTTCAGTGTAAAATACATCCTCACCCCTTACCAAAATGTAGCTAATAACTGATACAATGATACTGTCATAAAGGAAAATCTAGACACCCCGTGTTCAATTTGAGTAGAATATTCTGTAACCATGGAAACGTGATTTTAGCTGTGTATTTAAAACCCGGTAAATTTTAAAAGTTACTCCAAAATTCGCTTGAAGATGAAATAGAACTAATGCTTTTAATTTATTTGCAAAAATAAAATTAGGGGTTTTAGCTTCTATTTTTGAAACATGGTTGAACTGTGTAGCGAAAATAACCATATTTTAAATCAATTAATTTTAATATATATATATATATATATATATATATATATATATATATATATATATATATGAAGGAGGCATGGTGGCCTAATGGATAGCGGCTTGGATTGAGGAACCGGACAGTCAAATCCATAACATTCACTTACGTGCTTGGGAAAAGTGTTAATCCTCTTCTTCTCCCTCCAGCTATGGGTAAATAGCAGGGGCAGACTGGGTTCTATAGCCTTGGATGGTGACTGGTCTAGGAGAAGAGCAACTTTGAATTCAAAACCTGCGGAGAGTCGTTTGGGGACCTTGTGGCACGTAGTGCACCAGGTCTCTGTATTTGGCCCTTCAAAAAGTGTGGATGGTCCTGCACGAAACCTTCACCACTATAATCAAATCGTATGTGCTGTTGTCGAGCTGTCGGTTTCCTAGGAACCGATCTGCTTGACCCTCATACGTCGAATTTGACGGGCGAGTCGAGTATGAGTGGTATATATATAAATATATATATATATATATATATATATATATATATATATATATATATATATAATAAAAGGCTTTAAACATTAATATTTGGTCATAATTTATTCCATTGAAAAACGTAAATAAAACAAATTGTTTTTTCTGTTTTCTTTTTGAATTTGTAGGTCTGATGAATTGATCGTATTTACGATTCCAATGGAATAAATTATGACCATGGAATATTAGTGTTTAAGCCTTTTTATTATATCCTTACTCTGTCCTAGACATTGAGTTCTACCTGGATTCTTCCTCTTGGAATTTTTTTTTTAAAAATATACATATATGGGTATTTATATATTTTGCATATGTATGTATATTTTCCACTAGTATATATATATATATATATATATATATATGTCTCCGTGTGTGTGTGTGTGTGTGTGTGTGTGTGTGTGTGTGTGTGTGTGTGTGTGTGTGTGTGTGTGTGTATACAAATATGTTTGATTAAATTCAACTGACAAAGTCGGTATTTTTCATTTTTTATTGTATTTTTCCAGTTTTAGAATGAGACTTTATATGTTGGAATCAAAGACGTGGACATATTTCCCGTTCTTATGCTTTTATTTTTTCAAAGCATTTTCAGACGTCAAGGAACATAGGCATTCTCTGTGGTGGGCAACACATCCAAGTATTCTTTAGAAAGCTAAAATTTTAAAACAAAGTTCACGGTGACAAGAGGTTTAACGATTAAATTGAGCGAGGCAGCATAAAATGAATGTCTCATTATTATGTGTAGGTATGTGCTTTTTATTCTATTTATATTAAATATTTCAAAGATGTGATATTGTATCTTTTTTATTAATTCACCACAAGCAAGACGATAATGCAACGAATTAAAACGCAAGGAGCTACTGGGAATGAATGAGAATGAAAAGAAACCAGAAACCCAATCCTAAACAGGGATCAAGGGAGAAAACTCTAATTTCGGTTCAAAAGATAGGGAAGGGGTGTGAGTCGGATGATAGGCGAATCTATCTACTCCCATTGAAAAGGAAAAATTATTAGTAAATAAAATTTCAGAGTTCAGGCGGAGAAGTTGAAATTATAAATTTGAAGTAGGCTTTAGAATCTAAATTTAGAAATCTAGTCCTAATTAGGTAACAAGGGATAAACCCCTATCCCTGTTCAAAAAACCAGGGACGAGGAGAACCAGGTGATAGACGAACTTATTTATATATATATATATATATATATATATATATATATATATATATATATATATATATATATATATAGATAGATAGATAGATAGATAGATAGATAGATAGATAGATAGATAGATAGATATATATTGATATTGTTCTACTCTGTATTAAGCCTACTTTTAAATTCAATGTTACAAATGTAACGCTCGTTGTTTGTTTTTTATTTTATCGACTGCACAGTACGGTAAGGTCAGTTCAGCACCGTCTTTGAGAAAAAAAAAAGTACCACGACGCAAATCACTCCGCCAGAAATTTGGGAAAGACATGTTGTACAGTTAAGCATTCGCGCCGGAAGTTCCAATATAAACATTTCAGAGTGTTTGGGCGTCAATCTGAGGACAGTGCAGAGCATTCGGAAAGACTTGGATGAAACTAATGGCGATTGCGATCGTGTTTCTAGTGATCATTGGTGAGGGCGAAATTATTCCTCCATTCACCTTCCGACATGGTCTCAGACTCATCATGGAGACCTACGTCAAGTACTTTGAGGAAGTAGTGCTGTTCTGAGTCAAAAGGGTGACTAATATAAGATAACAGGACTCTGCACCATGCCGCACAATAAGGAGGACCCAGTCATTATTGTCAGACAATTACTGCGACTACATCACCCCTTACATCTGGCCACCAAACTCCCCAGACTACAAACCCCTAGATCATTATGTGTGGAACACAGTTGAGTGAGAAACCAACAAAACTCTCTGGAATAGCAAAGATGAACTGAAAGCAAGGATTAAAGCTGCCTTAACCAACTTAACCAAGGAGACGATCAAGAAGAGATGCAGGATATTCCGATATCGTCTGGAGTCCGTGGTTGAAGTCAGTTGTGTTTATATTAAATAAATTTACTCTTTAGTATTTCAAGATATTTTTGTGTAATTTTGGAAAATATATGTCAGTGTTATTTTAATTTCTGCGCAATTCAAACGACAAATAATCCATTGCACTCTCTTTTTCACCCTCCTCACTCTCTCTCTCTCTCTCTCTCTATATATATATATATATATATATATATATATATATATATATATATATATATATATATATATATATATATATATATATATAAGTATACGGGTATCGTAAAACGTCATACGGAGAACGACTTTTAAAGATCTTGATCGCAACATTAAACGAATTAAAATTTTATATATATATAATTATTTAATAAAATTTCAAAATGTCTGTAAAATAATTATATTACGTTTAAAATATTTATTATATTCATTTTCTGGTGCTTTAAACACTCTGAAGCCAGTATATACATGTATTAATATCATATATATATATATATATATATATATATATATATATATATATATATATATATAGTTTGGTTATTAAAATAAGGTCAAACGAAAGGGTACCAATATAAACAGTCATATAATCATTTGTTAAATACTAACCATATGACAGAAATGAAACACACTGAGAAAGGTTTTATGTTCGGAATTTTCGGACACGCCTGTGTCCTTCATCAACAATCTCATTCCTCACCACGACACACACAGTAGTAACAATAGACCTGTCAAACACTTTTACACTGATTAAAATTTAAAATTTAAGGTTATTTTCATAAAAAGATTTGCAGATAGAGGAATCAGACAGAGATCTGGTTTTTGCTAATATTAGGTTGGTGCAAAAAAATGACATAATGATGTCGTTTTTTGACGTTAAAAAATGCGTCCAAAAACGACATCATTACGTCATTATTTTTGCACCAACCTAATAATATGATTTTCACTAGAAAATACCCCATCTACAAAAAGAATCCGTCGTTCTTAAGAGTGAAAGAATTCTTGAAGATAATAATGATGTTTGAAGCAAGTAATTAACCCATACTTGAGGGAGAAATGGTGAATCCATCCCTTTCCCAAGAGTGTTTGCGTGTGAATGAATGTAACAAACTCGACTGGAATTAGAACTCAGTTGTTCGATCAGTTATTAAGTTTACATCTCCTGGTATTCCCAAGTGGTTACCCATCTAGGTATTGGTCAGGCTCGATATTGCTTAACTTCGATTATCGTACGAAAACCGGTGTTTCAACGTGATGCGGCTGTAAACACAAAGTTTTCAGAGGAGCATCAATATGTGAGTTTGTTCCACAGAGCAACAGTTCTCTCGAGACAAGAAAATATGTCCGGGTAGAACTTCCTCATTACAAATGGAATACAGGGAAAATATGGGTGATTCAATTCCGTGGAAATAACACTGTGAGTCCTAACAATAAAGGTCAATACTAGTGCAGCTAATAAGTGGAATTCTCCTGGACATTTCTCATAGCAATAGCATCAGAGTTACGATAAGCTTGTGACCTTGCGGCTGGTGGGGGGGAGTTCGCAGAGTCAGGAATAAGTCTTTCCCATAAGACTGCATAAACGATTTTGAACTATATCAAGTTTGGACAAGTGATGCTTGAGCAACTATAGCCTTGATAGAGCAGCAATACTACATATTTGGACTAATCCATGGTTTGCCAAACGAGGCCAGAGTAAACATCTATGGATCGGTGATAGGTTCCAGGGGTCGATGATTGTCAAAGGGTTCTAATGGGGGTCGGTGTGCGAACAACTTGCACAACAATAGAAGTCCAACCTAATTTATCTCGGTTAAAATCTCTCTTTGCTATTTTTTTTTGAGATTGTTTAATATATTAACTATTGTACTTTTTTTTATATCCAAGGCATTTTTATGTTGTATATTGATTGCCTGGTATTCTATTTAACCACTACTCTAATAATATATTTTAAAGAATTTTCCAACGTATCAAAAAGAGTCCGTTCTGGTATTGCTATATTTTTGGTATGAAGCACCTGCTCTTTTCATACATCTTCAAGCATACCCGCCTTTGTACCTTTTACAGGCCACTAATTTTTTTAGCTTCTTTACATTTGAGACAATCCACTCCCGGTTCTAACCCTCTTCTTTGCAAAAAAATACCATATTAATTGGATATTAGCAGACGTTATGTATTTCAGTTCAATAGCAACGGCTGTATTTTGGCTTGGTGTACTTAGTATCTTATTTGCTTGATCCATTGAGGATGCTTGATATATTTCTTCAATATATTTGGAGACGAGGGAATTCTGAACCTGATGACGCTGGGGGGAGGATGTTGAAACCGGAATCGGAGATCCGAGTTCGAATGGAATCGGAGAACCGAGTTCGAATTACATTCGAATCCATTACATTCACATACTTGCTAACACCCTTGGGAAAGGTGTGAATCCTCTTCTTCTCTCTCCAGCTATGGGTAAATAGCAGGATAGACTGGGTTCTATAGCTTTGGATGGCAACTGGTCTAGGAGAAGGAAAACTCTGAATTCAAATCCTGCGGAGGGTCATATGGGGACCTTGTGGCACGTAGTCCACCAGGTCTCTGTAATCGGCCCTTCAAAAAGTGTGGATGGTCCTGCACGAAACCTTCACCACTATAATCAAATCTCATGTGCTTGTGAATTCCAAATTCCCATGAAACTCCAATATTGGAGCCGTCTCAACCCACCTCGGGTGAATGCCGTTACAAAAGAACAAGAGAGAGAGAGGAGACGTTGAAACCGCTTCAGATTTCTTAACTGTTCATACATTTTAATTAGCATTTTATTTGCCAACATCAGTTCGAGTTTTAAGGTTCAAAGATATTTTAAATTGGGCGGGGATCCATGGGAAATGAAATGAAACTGATGTAATCAATATGCATACACGTGGGTTCCCCCTCACAGTAATATGATTGGCTGGTGTCTGCTATAAATACAGACTGATGTGGAGGTACTATTGTCTTCCCCTATTGTCTTCGCCTATTGACTACGCCTATTGCCTACCACTACGACGAGGACCAGTCCATTACGGTTACCTGCTAGATTGTCCTACCCAGTTACGGTAGTCAACAACCACTTTGCTACTTCGAACAAATATATCCCTTTCCGGGACATATCAGAAACAAAAGGTGTTCTCTGGTCGAAAAAGATTGACGGCCCCTGGTCTTGTAAAGAGAAAGCATGGTAGAAAGAACCGGATAATACATGGAGTGATAAGATAATCTAACCATTTTCCAGAATCTTTAGCACTGTATTGAGGACTTGAATGAACTTGGGACATTCAAAGCATGGGATGTAATTGAAATAGAACCGAACATAGCATAAGCTGAAACGATACTCGACTAATGTTTCTGCTATTGGACGTTGCCCTCATTCATCTATTCGAGCGAGGGAAGAGAAGAGGATGTGCATTATGGTTTAATGGATGTCGCCTCAGAATAAGAAATAGAAGAGTTCGAATTCTAGTCGAGTTTGTTTGATTCATATTACGCAGGTTGTTACGGTTTTTGGGGTATATTATATATAACTAGTGAGCGAGTCAGAATGATTTCTTTCCCTTTAAAGTCGACCAATAGAAGGTTGACCACGTGTATAAAGGCGGCCATCTTGTTTCCTCTACCGTAAGGACCAAAGGCGACCAGGAGGAAGATGAACTACACTCTGCTGTGATATCCACGGCGAACCTAAACTACGCTTTCCTACTGTCTCCGAAATATTCACTGCCAAACTCTGGATTCTATTCTCGAGGACGACCGTCATGAAAATGTCTCACACAGGTATGGATCCATCTCTTTTTACCAAGCTATTAGCCTTGGTTGGCAGCCAGTCTATTGCAGAAAGAGATGGCAACTTACTGCAGAAAAAATCTTCTGCCTAGTCAAAGTCGAAAGTCACATGATCGCCCAGGCGTGTATCACGTATGACACTTAACTACTGCCTGAAGAGAGGAGGTCAACTGCAAGTCAATGACCATTTTGTTTTTTTGGACATTACAGCGCTGTGGGTACATGTATATTTCAAATTCTAACAATTTCATTATGTCCCAAATTTCACTTACAGATATGCCAGAAATTGAGTTGAAATATTTTTAGTTGTTTTTTCCTCCATTGCTATAAAGCTTACTCAAGGAAAAGATCAAATGGAATGCTTATTCGGCTATATATTTCAAATTCTATCGATTAAACGCCCTTGGATTATGTTACAGATTTTACTTTTCTCTAAGAAAATATGCTAAAAAATTTCATTTTTTCTACTTATATTTACAAAAATTAATTCTCTCTAAGAAAATTACTTCTCTCTAAGAAAATATGCTAAAAAATTTCATTTTTTCTACTTATATTTACAAAAATTAATTTCCAGTATTTTCTAGTAACATTGACTAAAATTAAGCTTACGACAGAAGATTAACAGGACTGCTAATTCAGCTAGAAATACTGTGTTGCTAATCTTACCCAGGTTGTTCTACCTGGATGTAAGTTTGGAAATACTGTTTGTATTGGGTTCGAACCACACTCTTTTTAAAAGAATACTTACCCTCTACTGCAAAATGCAAACCTTTTGTCAGACTTGAACACTAAATCGATATACTCCATGTGCTGAAATCGGAGAATGGCGTCGGAAATGTGGCGAAGATCCAACCCTAACGACAAGTCTCGAATCCTAATGAATAAACGAACAAACAAGGCGAAGATGGCAACATTCATCTGGCGTCTATTCCTCGAGGAACTATTATAGTGAGAAGTCAGGGGCCGTTATCTGGGCGCTGGGATTTTGAAATATCATCGACCAGACACGCATCACTTACATTCTTCTCAGCTATATCGCCCATTTATCTGTATAAAGTAATTACTGAGGTCATGAACTCTGGTGTCCTCGCGTTCTCACACTTCAGTGCTTATTCAGTTCTATTTGCTTGATCAGATTACCTCCTCTTTCAGTTTGTCACACTCACTCGCTCTCTTTTGTTCTCTTTCTTTCTTTCTTTCTTTCTTTGATTCTCACTCCCACTCATTATCTTTCTTTCTCGCTCACTTTCTTTCTCTCTCACTCTCTTTCTCTCTCACTTTCTTTCTCTCCCGATCTCACTCACGCACACTTTTTCTTTCTTTCTTTTTTTTTTCTTTCTTTCTTTCTTTCTTTCTCACTTCATTCTCTTTCTTTCTCTTATTCTCATTCTCTCTCTTTCTTTCTCTCTCACTTTTTTCTTTCTTTCTTTCTCTTTGTTTCTCTCACTCTCAACCTCACTCATTTTCTTTCTCACTCACTTTTTCTTTCTTTCTTTCTTTCTTTCTTTCTTTCTTTAACTCTCACTCCCACTCATTCTCTTTCTTTCTCGCTCACTTTCTTTCTCTCTCGATCTCACTCACACACTGTTTCTTTCTTTCTCTCTCACTCTCAATCATTCTCTTTCTTTCTTTCTCTCATTCTCATTTTCTCTCTTTCTTTCTCTCTCACTTTCTTTCTTTCTTTCTTTCTTTCTTTCTTTCTTTCTTACTCTCACTTTCTTTCTTTCTTTCTTTCTTTCTTTCTTTCTTTAACTCTCACTCCCACTCATTCTCTTCCTTTATCGCTCACTTTCTTTCTCTTTCACTTTCTTTCTCTCTTGATCTCACTCACACACTGTTTCTTTCTTTCTTTCTTTCTTTCTTTCTTTCTTTCTCACTCTCACTCATTCTCTTTCTTTCTCTCATTCTTATTCTCTCTCTTTCTCTCTCTCACTTTCTTTCTTTCTTTCTTTCTTTCGTTTTCTATCTGTTCTCCTATCTCATTGCCACATTATCTTTCCTTTCCTCTCTCTTTCTCTTCTTTTACATCTTTAAATCACTTAACCTTCTCTTTCTTCGCTCTTTTTAATTTTTGATGAACGCCTCTCTCTCTCTCTCTCTCTCTTCTCTCTTTATAATCTCCTTTTCTCTCTTTCTATCTCACCCACTTTATTTGTATATATCAATATCTATTTCTTACTCAGTCTTAAACACACACCGTGTGTAACTTCTTTCCTCTGCAATCTTTTAATAATTTTAACTCATTCCCGTACCTTTATTTTTATCATTCTTGATTTCTTTGGCGATAGTTACAAAGCTTAGCTTAGTCTGGCACAAGGACAATGTGTTAGGCACGCAGGAAGAATCTAATTCCCTACAAAAATTACACCGGACTAAGGTTCTTTATAAAGCATGGTATCGTATGGCACAAAGCTACAATACTTGAGTACATCGTGGGAAATGAACGAGGAATAGCTTTGAAATATGACGGTGGAGTAATGGATAGCGGCTCGGATTGAGAAATGTCTCTGTGTATGTATATATATATATATATATATATATATATATATATATATATATATATATATATATATTTTATATATATGTATGTATATATATATATGTATGTATATATATATATATATATATATATATATATAATCAGTTCACACCAAACAAGGCGATAATGCCACTTAGACGCAAGGGGTCACTGTAACTGAAAGAAGAATCTTTTGAAGGAATCTGGAGCCCAAACATTATATATATATATATATATATATATATATATATATATATTGAGAGTTAAATTTGCCTCTCTTTAACTTTTAGGTAACTTTATTTCTCAGGTAGTTGACCTTAACTTTACTGTAAAAATTAAAGGAATTTCAACTCACTCGATTCTACATGTTACAAGTTATGTTTATTTAAACACACACACATATATATATATATATATATATATATATATATATATATATATATATATATATAGCAACTGTACTGTATCATAGATCATGGACTTTCACGGCATCTTATGAAAAATTATATTAAATTTTAACTAAAACACCGATTTTCAGGACAAAATGATCATCAGGAAGTTTTTGATAGCAAAGACGGAATGAACTGGTAGCTTTGAATAAAGCAAGAATATTTAAACTGAAACCCCGACGGAAAAAAAAAAGCTGATCAAATTCCGAAACTGCGAGCCTACAACGTGATATCTAAAAAAATAAACATTATATGAGAAATAAACAGATTTCACTGAACGTTAAAATTCCTCAATAATATAATTCCTGCTCAATCATTTAATAGAATGACATAGGACGATATAGATCTCATTTCGTGTTTCTGGCTGAAATAAATATGTATATCTGGCCTCTCCTATACACCTGTGCGCACAGATGCACAGACGCGGGCATACACACGCGCGCGCACGCACACACGCACGCGCACGCACGCACACACACACACGCACACAAACTTAGCCATATAATATATATGAGTTATGTGCCATATGTGATATGTGATACACGCTTAGGCGATCATGTATCTTTCGATACATGACTGACGAGGCAGATTTTTCACGCAGTAGGTTGCTATTTCTTTCTGCGGTAGACCAGTGTCCATTCAAGCCTATAGAACCCGGTGTGTCTCCAGCTATTCAAGTGTAATGTCGACATCTCCAGTTGCCTTGATCTATCCACTACCCTTCTCCTCATCCTTTCTTCTATCACTCCTATCTGATCTCGCTCTATATTTTCTGTAACCCCTTGCGTCCTAGTGGCTTTCCGCCTTGCTTGGGGTGAAATGCTTATAAAAAATATATATTTAAAGGTAGAAGAGGATTCATACCTTTCCCATGTGTATTAGCACGTAAGTGAATGTAATGGATAGCTGCACGGGATGGTGTACACACAGTCCTTAATAATATTAATACTACTGCTACTACTACTACTACTACTAATAATAATAATAATAATAATAATAATAACAGGAAAATTGCAGGTAAATAGGGTTGCTGAGACATTACGTTAATAAGTCCCCAAAATTCATACACAGATGTCCTCAAGGGCATATGGCTCCGTGGATAATGACGTTGGTTAGATGCAGTGACTAGACCCAAAAAGTTGTGAGTTCAATACCAGGCCACAGCAGTGGTGAACGAAAAATTTGGAGAGTTGAGTTAAAGAGAATTAATAAAGACACCCACAAGAGGCACGTGGAACTAGAACAATCTTCTTCGGCGAATGGAATAAAGGGTTTGGTTTGAAATTCCATTCACCTGAAGAAGTCCGGAGAGTCCAACGGCTGAAACGTTGTGTATATGGCAATGAAGATGAGGTTAACAGTCCGAATAATGTAAATAATGTGACTGCATTACAGTCAACTACCTATTTTCTCTTTATAAATGACTTGTCCGCTTGTATAAAAATTAGGTTAACTCAATTCAAGATCGCTGCCTATCTCCTCCCCCTTATGGCGCTATACATTATTCCAGAATGCAGAATATCATAATTCGCTGTATTTTTATATGCGAAATATTTATTTAAAAATATGTGGTGTATCTCTTGGAATACTCTCGTGGGAATTTAGCAAATTTAATATTTGTAGCGAATTATTCTGAATATCTGTCTTTCAAGACCAAGATGCCTGCCCAGAGGATTAAACCGGATTAAATTAGATTGAATTCAATATAACAAACGTCAATATCAAATAACCTACCTATAATACTTATATATATATATATATATATATATATATATATATATATATATATATATATATATATGCGCGCGCGTGTGTGTGTGTGTGTGTGTGTGCTTGATTAGTCTTAACTAATATGGTTTCTCTTTCCCTTCTTTTTTACTAAAACCGCTTTGCTGACTTCCCCACTGCAGTTATCACATATAAAAAATATTTTATTCCTCTGAATTCACTTAAAGATGAACAACATAAGATATGCAGATGGCACAGTGTTGGTAGCAGACATGGAAAGAAAACTTCAAAATCTCCGAGAGGAAAGCCAATCTACATTATTAGAATAATCAAGAACATATACTGGCAGAAAACCGCCTGTATACGGATAGAAAATGTGTTCTGCAGATACACAAATAGAAGGTGTTGAAAGAAAAGGTTGTGTCTTCCCACCAGACTTATTCAATCTATACAGCGAGGCGATTCTGGGAGAATTAGATCTCCTATCAGGATTCATTGTTAGCGGTCACATGCTTAAGAACATAAGATATGCAGATGAGATTGTGTTGTTATTAAACCCGGAAAGAAAACTAAAAACAAATACAGAAGGTATTGAAAGTAAATGAGAAGACAGGACTAAACATCAACTACAGGAAGACAGAACGCATGGTTGTAAGCAAAAGCGGTGAACCTAAAATGCAAATAAAAAATTGGAGATAACAAAATCAAACAAGTACAAAAAAAATTAAAATATCTGGAAAGTGTTCTAACAAAGGACAGAAAGTGTGACACTGAAATCCGAAGACGCAGTGGGATAGACAAAGATGCATTCAAAAAGCTAAGCTATTAAGAGACAGAAAAAAAAAACCTTGTTAGAAACAAAGATAAGAGTACTGAAGTATTGCGTGATATCTGTCTTCCTACATGGCAGTGAATGCTGGATAATCTCCTCAAAGACGAGGAAGAAACTTAAAGCAACATAAATGTGGTTCTACAGCAGGATACTGAGGATACCATGGAACGAACATGTGAGCAACAACAAGGTTTTAGAGAAAATGGAAACTTATCAGGAAGAGACAGTCGAAATTTCTAAGGCACATAACGAGGAAGAAGGGCTTGGAAAATCCAAAACTCACAGGAAAAATTGGGGACAAGAGAAACAGAGGAAAACAACGCATGACATAATTTGTTTTTTGTAAATGGATGGTGGAATAAAATTTGGGAGAAAAAATTATTAAGATCTACAAAGGAACAAAGACGCACTGGGATAGGCAAAGATTCATTCGAGAGTCTAAGTACAGTATTAAGAGATAGAAAAATCGTTGGAAACAAAGAAAGGGGTTTGAACTATTAAGTGATATCTGTCCTTCTATATGGCAGTGAATGCTGGACATTCGCCTCAAACATGTGCTCCTACAGAAGGATGCTGAGGATATCATGGATCGAGCATATGTGCAACGAGGAGATTTTAGAAAAAATGGAAGTCAAAAGGAAACTTATATTTAACATTAGGTAGAGACTGTTGAAATTTTTAAGGCATATAATGAGGAAGGACGGCTTGGAAACTGAATACTACACAGGACAGATTGAAGACAAGAGCGACAAAGAAAAACGGCACATAACATACATGATACGCTTGAGAAAATGGTTTGCGGAATAGGGTTTAAGAGAAATAACGAAAAGGCAAACTTCATTAAGAGCTAAAAAGGACAGGGAATTGTGGAGATGGTCGCCTAATCCCTTAGGGGACATGGTACATGAAGAAAAAAATCTCCAAGAGCAGCAGTTTTGAAACAAGTTACTGCTGAGCAAACTGACTCTTTATTTTTCGGGCCAAGCAGAAATTAGTATAAAAAAATTAATATTTAAGTTAGTTTGTACAAGTACGAATAGAATTTCTCACACGGCTTCAATTTAATATAATCTCGTTTGAAATAAAGAAAAGATTTGCTGAACTGCGATGTAATAATTAATCCGCCAACACGGGACAGGATGCTGGACAACAAGATAAAAAAAGAAAACAAGATAAAATTTCTTCTCCAGAAGGATGCCGTGAATACCATGAAAAGGATGCGAAAAGGACTAAGAAAGTATTATTGAAACTACAAACAAAAGGAACACTTTTACACAGAATCGGTTTCAAAAAGCCATAAAGTCGGCTTTAATCACTCGCAGACATCAAAGAGAATTTTTCTAAGATATTTATTGATGATAAAAAACATGATTTTTTTTTTTTTATAGTAAGGTTCGCCCTATACAAGGCCGGAGTCACTTGAGGTAGAGGGTTATGTTAAGGGATAGTTTATATGGATAGAAAGGGAAGATAACGATTAACTCTAGAATTGAGCACATTAAGATTGCAATGATCGGGGAAACACTCTTGGAAGTCTGTTGCACAGAGCAGTGGTTCGCGAGAAAAAGCTGTTTGACTGGAATTTACTTCTTGCTGATGGAATAAGGAGAGAATATGGGTACTTTTTAAAATCTAAGTAGCATCGTGGGTCCTAGCCGTGAGGCTTAGACCTGGCGAAACAAAGGAATGTAGTTTATCCAAACACTTTCCATGGAGTAGCGATATAGCAGTCAAAGGCTCACCACATCCCGCCTGTGAAAGAGTGTTTGGATGGCGGAAAATATTTTGACAGCCACAAGGACTCGGAGAAGCTTTTGAACTCTATTGACACTGAAAGGTGATTACTGGGCATCTCCCACCAAAACAGTACTCCATGTTGCACCTAATATGACTCCTGTAAATGTAGAGAATAGAACGAGGGGTAAGGTACTTACTAGAGCGCTATATAGATCCAACCATTTTACCTGCATTTTTAGCGATGGTGTATGTACGAGTTTCACTTTAGGTCAGGTGTGAGTTTGAGTCACAATATTCTCTCGACGCACGGTGACTCCTCATGTGGACATCCGTCATCATAACTGGCGTAGTTGGGGGTCTGATCGGCGGTAATGGAATGGAACTAGTTTGGTTCTCGATGAATTGAATATAACCAGCATCTTTTCCTCACAAGGAAATAATGCAAGATCCGAAGACAGATCAGCTGCCAATCTCTGATCATAAGGAGTTTTAGAGATGCGCATATATATTGTCATATCGTCGGCCTAGATATTCACAAATGATATGACTATATTTTTAGGCAGATTATTTATGTAAATCAGAAGGATGTTTGCTCCGAGTATTGTCCCCTGGATGATGCCTGTATTGACCGCCAGGGCCTCGGAGGACTGGCCGTTAATAACTACATTCAGGGATCTACCTTTTATTTTATAATTGAGAAAACCCTTCCGGTGATTCCATAGCTGAAGAGCTTGTGTAGCAACCACCTTTCTAAAGTCACACCTTTCTAAAGGCCTTCGGGATATCTAATGCTATAGTCCTCGATCTGTGTTTTTCGTCAAGAGCATCACTAAGTCTGTATATAATGGTAATTAGGATATCAGTGAATCGAGACCTATACTGCTCGTCGCACAGGTGATTGTTTCTATCTAGGTTCTAGACGACCTTCCCGTTGATTATAGCCTCAGTAAGTTTATTTGTGATACTGAGGAGACTGTTATCTGTACTGGGAGTAGAGAGATCGGTCGCCCGAGTTCTTGAAGACCAGGCATACGCTTGACTCTTTCTACAGGCTTGGGAAGAATTTCTTCTTCAAGCAGCGGCTGAAAAATATCGCTAGGTCGGGGATAATTCCGGGTTGATATTCTTAACGTCAAGCATTGGAATTTTTTCTATGAAGTCTAAATTCGTCCACTTATGCATTTGCCTGTGCAGAGTAGGAAATAAAAATAACAACTTTTTAATAGAGATTTACTATGCGAAGCTTAAATATGGCACAAGGACTAGATTAAGGAGCAGTATCGAAATCATTACTCAGACATAACTGATCGTGTGAGACAAGTTTGTTCAATCCAACAAATCTAACGCCAAAGATGATAATCGGAATCACTTTCGATCAAAATTTAAAACAGGCAGACATAGACACGTGTACACTTATCCATTTACACGCACACCTACACAAATTAAGAAACAAGCATATATACTTAATATTTAATTATTAAAGAAAATTTACATACACGAATAGACATCCTCACACATATCGGTGTGAATATACTCACATATATACAAAGACTGTTGCACTTACTCCAATGCACATATATTATTACAAGGAAATTGTTTGATGCGGCCTAGAACACAGAGAGAAGTGTATGTGTAAGGAATGGAAACTTGCCTCAGCGACGCCAATGACAATGATCTATAAGCTCAAATGTACACATAAATTTACTAATATTCAATTATTTCGTTGCATGCAGATATATTGATTTGTCCTCGTGAGCTTCTACACATATAAATACACATGCTAACGTTCATTACCCGGATAAACATCGCAAAGACATACGCATCTTCGAATATGCTGGAATAACGATTAGTAGAATGGTGCATGAGAGGTCTATGTTCTTTTGGGAAAAACAGACGAGATGATTTTCGTAGAGAAGATCTCAAGAACTAAAAGAAATTGCACTTGACAAAGAAAACGGTATCTTTATCTGATAACCGCGATAAAAATATCAAAGGAAAACAAATTAAATAGATAGATAGATAGATAGATAGATAGATAGATAGATAGATAGATGAGAGTGGATCAATAAGTTCGTAGTATGACATACAATTGAGTAAATTTTAAACTGAATATTTAATATCGCTGTCATATCGTATGGTGCACTTGTTTATATCTCATGTTTCTCGAAAAAATCCAAAGAAGTGTACGTAATGTTACTGTTATCTTAATTTCAGTTCCTTTGTCTTTGCCCTGACATGGCTTCCCTCTGTCTTTGCTATAAATAATTTCATGGCAGTTATTCTAATGAGCTCTCCTCCTTTCAACAAAGATAAAGAGGTATTATGGTGGTTGTAGTAAGAAAGGTACGTATGAATGTGTTGTTTTGGTGTGAGGAATATTGTTCAGTTTTACCATTGGGTCATGCTAGCTAAGTTATAGTTAAGACAGAAGACCGTCCTTTCCCCAATTGCTTTTTTATATATATATATACATTTCTGTATGAACAGAATAAATATTGTTCTCCTCTTTTCAACACCTCGGCTCATAAGTTTTAGAATACGATTAGATTCACAAGTAGGTCTCATCCTTTTACTATTCAATTAGCTAGATGTAGCCGTAACTTATATTCTAATAGTTTCTTTTCTCGCACTTTCCACCTATGGAACTCTTTTCCACTTGCTGGCATCTATAATCTCAAAGAATTTAAATGCAACGTCAATCGCAATCTTGTGTCTTTCGGAATTTATTGAAACATGCTTTTTTCTCACGATGCTTCATAGTTATTATTTTAAAAATATCTATATATTTATATACTTAAACACACACACACAAACAAAAACCACCAGTCTACAAATTTCCAGAGATACCATTGAAAGTAGAAAACAAACCCCTGAACTATGTAAAGTCTTTCACCTATCTTGGTAGCAAAGTCAACTACATTGGAACTTTAGATGATGAAATCATGCATTGGATTGCTAAGGCTACCAGTGCTTTCGGCAAACTTCGCCATCGCTTGTGGAATGAGCGGAGTATTCGACTGGATACGAAAATTCGGCTTTACAGAGCTGTTGTATTTGCCATCCATACAGGTACCATATACGCCAGATAGATGTTTTCCATAAAAGCTGTGCCATCAGTGGAGTTAACCTTCAAGATAGGACATCTAACGTAGACCTGTTTAACAGGTGTAATATTGGAGGAATCGAGGCTCAGTTACGGTGGACTGGTCATGTCTTGAGAATGCCTGATGACAGGATACCCAAGATCCTTATATACAGCCAGTTAGATCAAGGCTACAGGAATGTAGGACGCCCAAGGCTAAGATACAAAGACAAGCTGAAAAACAACTTGTCAGATGTCAATATACCACATAACACTCTTGAACGCTTAGCTTTGGAACGGGTAGAATGGAGATCAACGTGTTTTAGTGGACTCAGCAGTTTTCAGTCTGCTTGTCTGAATCATCTTCAAGAAGCGAGAGATAGATCTAAAAGGTCAGTTGATCTAACAGTGATCTTATCTCACAGTCTTCACTCTAGCTCCATATGTGGCCTCTTTTGTATATCACTAGCAAGTCTTAAGAGACATTTAAGATTATCGCACAAAATTTCATAACTGAATCAATTAAGCTGTCAGATCCTCATACGTCGAAACCGACTGGAGAGTCCATTATTATTGTTATTATTATTATTATTATTACTATATGAATAATAAGACAGGAGGAAAACTATTCTTAGCCCAAGCTTTTAGTCTATCATGCTTCACAGACAAGTTTGTATGCTTTGCATCATAAGCAGATCCTTTCTTTCCCCCACGCTTTGGCCTTTCCATCACTTTGGTAGGCATTAACGGTAGTCTCATCTGTCCAAAATACATTCTTCGTGAACTTTTGCCGCTCATCTCTGTACTTCCTTGCAAATTCCAATCTGGCCTTCCCATTTTTACTGGTGAGGAGTGGTCTGCATCTTGTCGTATCGCCTCTATATTTCCGCTCTCAAAACCTTCTTCGAACGGTGGGTTGTGAAACTTCACCCCTGCAACCTGGAGTTTCTTGCTAATGACACTGACTGTTGTTTAAGATTTTTCTTCACAGCTCTAACAATGTTTCTGTCACTAACTGCTGTTATTTTCCTTGGCCGACCTGTTCTATGTCTTTTGCTCAGTATACCAATACTTCATTTTCAGGACATTTCAAATTGTTGAGTTGTCTCTGCCCAATGTTTGTCCAATGGCTCTGATAGATTTTCTCAGCTTCAAAATGGCTTGCTTTTCTCTCATAGACAGCTCTCTCGTCTTCAGGTTGGTTTTTTTTTTTTAACAAGAAATACAGTTTTCACCGGTGAAAACCAAGATTAAAACCAAGAGTAGTCCTTCAGAGCTATTTAATATTTAAACAATCTAAAAGGCAGTACATAGGCAACAAGAAACACCTGCCAGTCACGTGTTCCAATAGTTTTGCTCTCATAAAACAAAAGATGGTAAGTCCTAAGTTGTTTAACAAAACAAAATGTAAATAACAGGAAATAAAAGCTGAAATTCTGAGCTCGAGTCTGATATTTTGATCTTAAATGCAAATTTATTCAGTGAAGAACAGAAGCAAAGTAATTACCGTTGCTGTTCCGATGCATTTGGAGGGGGACTGTATGTGCGGGCATAGGAGGCTCTGGGTAGATGTAGTACGTTTGATATCTGGCACGTTGCACATTTTGGTGGTCTGGTATCACTGGTCCACAACTTTCTTCTACGCAAACCGCTTCAGCTAGCGGGCTAAAGTCACGGGGTGGTGTTAACACGGCACCTCTGGGTGCGGACCTCCTCGACCAAGATCATATGCCAGAGTGTAAGGGTTCCTCACATGGACTACCACTGTTACGTGTTTGTGACCAACGCAAGCCACCTAGTTGGAGGACATCGATTGTGGTCCAACCTGGAGAGGGATGAGCTCCATCAAACGCCCAAGACAAACTACATTACAGCGCCCCAAGGACTCCTTCCGTGGTTTAGTGCAAATGCCAAGCCAAGTCAAGTCAAGCCAAACCAAGCCAAGTCAAGCAAAACCAAGCCAAGTCAAATCAAGCCAAGCTAAGCCAAACCAAGTCAAGTCAAGCTAAGCTAACCTGGAGAGGGATGAGCTCCGTAAAACGCCCAAGGCACATTACACTGCAGCGCCCCAACGACTCCTTCCGTGGTTTAGGGCAAAGAACAAGCCAAGTCAAGTGAAGCCAAGCCAAGTCATCTCAAGCCAAGTCAAGTGAAGCCAAGTCAAGTGAAGCTAAACCAAGTCATGTCAAGCCAAGTCAAGTCATGTCAAGCCAAGTCAAGTGAAGCCAAGTCAAGTGAAGCCAAACCAAGTCATGTCAAGCCAAGTCAAGTCAAGCCAAGCTAAGCCAAACCAAGCCAAGTCAATTGATGCCAAGCCAAGCCAAGTCAATTCAAGCGAAGCCAAGCCAATATGTAACTCACTATCCGTAGCGTCTTATGTGCTTTCTCTGAATGAAAACTAATTCATTTCTCTGGGAGACTTAAAAAAGCAATTTTTGTCGCGAAACATAACATGGGGATAGTATTATAAAATTAACGTAGAACTGGCAAAAGATATTGGAGTAAAACATTTAATATTTTGTTCATTAGATTTAATATATAAAGAATGTCTTTTATTTTTACTTAGTAAGCCGAATTAATTCTTTACGTTAACTAAATTCAGACAAATTAATTACTTGAATTTTTATTTGTAAACTGTACAAGCGTGTTTCCACATTTCTCATTAATTAGATTCATTCAGAAAATACTCTAATGATACTGCATAGCGTTAATTTATAAAGTAAGATTTCCTCACCGAATCGTTATTTATGTTCTTCGTCTATCTGCACGTCCATTGAAGACATACGTGATCATGGCTCTCTACATCTTCTTATCTGGTGTGGTCCTTAGCAGATTTGAGCCGCCTCATTATGATTCTATGTGCAAGCGTCCGTTTCTGTTTCCCTTAATATTTAAAAGAAACGACCGAGAAGATATCATGGTTAGTAATATTTAACGTCACAGGGGTTAATTAATCTTAGGCGTAGGAATTCTTTCTTTAAAAATGATGTAAAAAAACAAAGGTTAGTGTATTTGATACATAAAACACATACAGAATCATAAATAGCTAACCACTGAAGATGGTCGGAAGACGGCATAGAGTCAGAAATTACCATTGTAACCATTCCTATTGTTAGCGGGGTTAGCGATGTTTTCCTCCGAATTCGAACCCGGAACGTCTTCCTTTCCACATGCATGACCGTGTGCCAGACCCATCGACTCTTCTTCTTCTTCTTTGTACCTTTCTCCATTCAGGACGTGAGCGAGCATATCTCACCGCAATTTTCTAATCTTTGTAGTCTTTTTCTCTGTCTTGTCATCTATTTTACGCAAGTTTGGTAAGTTAGTCGCTGTTTCTTTCTGACCCTCTAACCTCCAGTATATCCTGTGTGTATCAAATTCTCCAAACCCCTTTTCCACATTATGTGACATTTCAACAGTCTCTTTCTGATCCTATGAGCAAATGTCATTTTTGTTTCAATTTTCTTTAAATATTCCAGTCTGACATATTCCATACTTCGTTAAACTACTTCCAAGATATTTACATTTTCCTACTTCCTTGATTTGGGTATCTCCATTTTGTTGTTCGCACCTCTGAATGTGCCTCTTGCCGACAACCATACACTCTGTCTTCTGAAAGTTAATGTTTATACCATTCTTCTCACTTCCCTTTGCAAAATTCTCTGTCAGTTCCTGAAATGTCCTTTCTGTTTCTGCTATCAAAAATTCAGCATTCGAAAGCTTCTTCTTCTTCTTCCTCTTTCTTTCTTTCTTTTCTTCTTCTTCTTCTTCTTCTTCTTCTTTTTTCTTCTTCTTCTATGTATGTTGTGGCCTTGTTAGGGCCAGAAATAAACACACAGAGAGAGTAATTGAGTTAAACAAATATATTAACAAGAACAGTGATACAAACATATACAAACGAGAGTTTTACAGCAAGAATGTTCGGTCCGACTGTCAGAGCTGACGATATTTATTTTGTAATATACAGAATTGTGGCAAACTGTCAGAGCTGACTGCTGGAAACTTCCATCTTCAAAAGGCAGTACCTGCTCCTATTTATAGCTGGGAGAGTCCATAACAATGTGCTCCATCCCTTCAGCACAAAAGCGATAATGGCTCTTCACAACTTTCTGTCTCGTGTGGCTCTTATCATTTTTTCCTTTGCTAAGGCCCCGCCCTCTTTTCCATCATGTATTCATACAAGCTCCCCAGGGGACTCGCTCACTGCCTCTATCCATCTTGCTCTCAATATGTCCCGTGCGGGTTAGATTTTCCGAGCCTTCATTATGTGTCAAAGGAATATAAGCTGTCTTCTTAATTCTCAGTGCCATTCTCTTCTTAATTCTGGTGTCATTTTCTTTGAGACTTCCATATTGCAAACTGGCTCTGTCCATGGAATATTCCGTATCAGTTTTGCTAAAATTAGCCAAAAGAACTTAACAGAGTGAGACGTCGAATCATTACTATAGCCTGTCAAATTAGGAAGCTCTTTCCGAAGTCGTGTTGCCACCAAGAGACACATGAAAGCTACAAAAACTAAAGTCTATACACGATTTAGTGACGTGAATACATTCACTGTCTTCTCCGTGCAAGCCATAGACAAGCCAACCAATGTATTCAACTTAAAGAGAAATGTGATTTTATAATAGGGTTTATAACGAGTATCGTTTCCCCTGAGTAATAAGATATTTTCTACATAACTTTGGCCCATTGTATTAGCGATAGTTTTATGATGGCAAGGCGATGGCAAGTCCAATTCAGAGGGGTATTTAATGGAACAAAGACATTCTAAAAAGGTTTTTGGGATGCAAATTGCATTAAATAGACAGAAGATATCTTTGGAACTTTTCAAGATAGGAAATAGTTGTCAGGAGCAGAATTAAACGTTGACCGATGTTTTATATCTAACAACGTAAAGATAATGCGAATCGTTGTTTTATTATTAGCATTAAATAGAGGAAACAAAGAAAAGTTCGTCTAATGTGGGTTAATTTGTTTTTTATTTTTTTTATTTTTTGCCCGTGAGACTTGTACACTTTTGTCATTATCAGATAAACCAGCCGCCACGTTTCTAGGATTATCTCTCCATTCAGAGAATTGAGGATTTTAATGGAGTAGGAATGGTTCGAGGGTACTGTTCCTGGTTTAAATAACTTTCCTTCGACTAGATCATCTTATAACAATTCACATATGCCTGGGTTAATATTTAAAAGAATCGACAAAGATCTTGAGGTTAGTAATATTTGACGACTTGGGTTTTAATAAATATTAGACGTATGAATTTTCTCTTGAAAAATTATTTAATTTAAAAAAAACAAAAAATTAGTGCATTTTCACATAAAGCAGATACACAAACATAAAATATTGACCTTGCCTCGCTACTAGAAAGGTTAAGAAGATGGTATAGCTTCAAAAGTTACCATTATAACCACTCATATTGTTAGTGATTTTTTCCTTCGAATCAGAACACGAAACACCTTTCTTATGCACCCGGATCTTTGTGTTTGATCGTCGCTTTTTCTTCTTTTATGTACCTTGTACTTGAGCGGTCATAGCTCTCCACAACTTTCTATTCTTTGTAGTTTTAATTAATATTTCTGACCACCCTTTACATTTCTTCCATTCATTTTACATAAGTTTTTTTTTTTTTATTTAGGTTACTCGCTGATTGCCTCTGTCTCTCTTACCTTCCGGAGGCCCTTGTGAGTATCAAATTCTCCAGACCGTGTTTCCACATTATGTGAAATTTCAATTTCTTCCTTTGTTAAAGGTCTCACCCTCTGTTTCGCCATCCATTCACGCAAGCTCTTCGGGTAAATGACTCCCTACTTTTCCCTATTACTCTTATCCTCAATATGACTCGTGTTTGTTAAGTTTTCTAAACACATCTTTCCCGTTATGTGTTACGTATATTTCAGTAGCCTTTTTCTTAATTATGATGTAAGTGTTATCTCTGCTCCTATTTTCTTGACTGGAATTTTTTTGCAACATTCTAACGCGGATTGAAATCCTCACTGTGTTTAATATTGTCGCTAACATTTTTTTGTCGAGATTTACAAATTCTATTCGTTCAATTTCGCAAACCAATCGACGAAATTTGAATAAGCTGATTTGTTTGGAAAAATACTTTGTTAAAGACCCTACGTCATGGTGTAATAATTTCTTTAACTGAATTTAATTTTGTAGGACTTCATGGTAAACAATATTTAGTTAATTTTTTTTTCTCCCTTTTTCCCAGCGAGGAATTTATTCTTAGAATTTCTTACTCTTGAGCATACAACTGATCATGCGTAAATATTTCTTTCTGGGGCAAAATTCCAAATTTTGAAGTGTTTGGTCTTGTGATTCGTTTATAGTCAATCGAAAACGCAATGTGAATTGGAAACTGGGTTATTGTATATATAAAAACTTAAAGAAAATGTATGCAAAAATAATACTTAATAATAATTTATTAACTAAATATTTTGATCATTAAATTCTTTTTTTAAAATCGTGGGAGTATTTTGTATGGTGAATAATAACACTTGTAATTTTTCCAAATAATGAATGAAAATTTATTGTACTAAGCTACGTAACCTAGTATAACCTACTGTACTTTGTATTCCCCTTAACTGTTTACATTTTCCGTAAAATTTGGTTCCGAAAAACAGTACCTTGTACCTACTTAACTGTTTTCACTTCTCTCTCATATATTGTTTCGATTATTCAATGTATGGTTATTTTAGAGGGTGTGACGGACAGACTAATAGAAATCACAGAACTTTATATAAAGAAAAGCCTCTTGTTGCTTATTCGCTCTGTCCATGAAAATGTTCATTATCTTTCTAAATTAAAGAAAGGATTTTTTTCAAACTGATTCAATTGACAACAACTCAAATTTATGCCTAGAAATTTAATAATAATCTTCTGAGATGAGTCTCTACTTCTCTATCAAGTATATCGTTAGACCTTTAAATATAAGACACGGATGGCAAGCATTTACGGATAGTTATGTATTTAAAAGCTATATTATCGTTTTCATATTTCGCATAAGTGAAAATGAACACAACGAGCACTTTGTAGTTTCATGAGTTCAGAATAGTAGAAAGTCACTTGATCGATATTGCTGAAGGCCAGAGTTTGGATTCTTCACCAGAGTATAGCCATTAATTTGAGTCTTTTAGGTTTCATGTGAGTTTCTATAAAAATAAACCGAGAGCGAGGGAAAATGATAATCAACACATCAAATTAAGGTAAGAGTGAGCGCATTTTCGACACTTGCTAGCGACAGTGATATGCGCGTAAGATTAAATACGATAGTTGAAAATCGATGGAACGTGGTGACAACGCCATTTATGTGCGTAAACAAGTCACCAGAGAGAATAAAAAAGACATGCATCAGATAAGCACACACAGACGCAGAGGTTATTCACATATTCAAATAATATAAACTATCAAAATCCCCGTCAACAATTATTACTTGCGTCTGGATCGACACTAATGACGAGAATCAGAGTTTACGATGACCGAAGTTAAGCAGTATATATATGTATATATATAAACAATAATATATATATAATATATATATATATATATATATATATATATATATATATTGTTGCAATGATAACAGCAATATATATATTGTTGCAATGATAACAGCAAAATTGCAATATGAGCACTGGTAAAAATGATTGCTGAGGACATTAGGTTTATAATACCCAGAAATTCATACCCAGATGTCCTCAAGGACACATGGATAAAGGTGTTGGTTAGATCCAATGACACCCAAAAAGTATGAGTTCAATAACCGGTTAAGGCAGTGGAGATCTTTCAGAGGAAAATTAGCAGGAGATAACTGATAACTGACATCCATCAAACATGGCACGTGGAACTAGAACAGTCTACCCCAGTAAGCGAAATAAAGGGTTCAGTTGAAGGTCGGAGCGTACAACGGCCTAAACGTTGTGATAAATATGGAGACAAAGATAGTCCGAATAATGTATATTGTTGTAGTGTCCTCCCGCTAGTGAGTCTATTATGGACTCTTCCACTTCGGGGGAACAGTGATATACATTTATTTATGATTTACATTTACCTGCAACCGCTCGTTTTAAGATGTGACCAAGTAGTACAAACAGTAAATACAACAGAAGTGTTACACGATTTGGAAGTGTTTGCCGGTTGATCAGCGTTCAGTCTATATCACTGTTAATATTTAACAGCTCATCACGGGGGCCGAGTTTACCGTGATTTCTCCTTCGGCTCGGCCAAAAATATACCCGTTGAACCCGCATAATTGGCCTGTCTACCTCCCCGGACGAAACTTTGCCCTTCGACAAAGCCTCGTCCGGGTTCCTCTCTGCCAAAGACAGAGAATTCGACAATTGAACAGTCTATATCACTGTTCCCCAAGGCTTACTTTCCTACTAATTTTATAGTAAGTGGAAGTGCCCACAATATACTCATTAGAGGGAGGACAGACACTGCACCATATATATATATATATATATATATATATATATATATATATTCATGCACCTTTCATTAAATAATATAGACAAGTATTGTCTATTTATTTTATGTAATTTTTTTTCGTAACGTCTGATAAGTTTAATAACATTATCGTTGAACGAAGAAAGAAATTCACAATATAGATCCATATTTTTTAATACAATCTAAGCTTTCGGCTTACATAAGCCATTATCAAAGATGTCAATTACAACATATTAAGCAATATACGGACACGACAGTGATGATAGTCTGTCATTGTTTACATAGATGAACTCTAAGCAACGATAAACACGTGCATATAAGACGCTAGAAGCGAAAATCGCACCGCATCTCATGACGTCACACATGACCACACGAGAGTGAATTGTAGAAGTATGGGAAGCCGTTGGTATAAACCAATGTCTTCTGTTACCAATTATAGACATTTAAGAATATTTGTAGTGATGCCATAAGCTTTGATTTTAGTTGGTTATATATATATATGCACAAAATTACTGATATGCTCTGAAGAGTGTACAGAGCGATTGCTGAAGGGTTCGTCTATGAACATCTAGAGTGAGGATGCTGAAAGTTAATTCATTCAAGATCGCTGCCTATACCGCCTTTGATTAGTAAATTACTCTGTACGTAGAGTCTATAGAGAAAAAGAAATTAGTCAGGTTTATACTTAAGCCCTTGGTTAAACATTTGCCGAGTTTATACTTTGGTCTACAGGTCGGCTTTATTCCGGGGTTTGCAAATATCCACTCGGAATGTGTTCACCTAAGCTGAGATTTTGACAACGCAGGTGATGCAGTTTGCGTATAAAAATACCACCCGGATATGGCACGCATACAAAAATATTGACATATTATTCATTCGCTTGTAAAATACGACTAAACTATTGGCACAGATATGTTGATTAGTAAAAACACGCGTACCTAAGCGCTTTTTTTCTTATAGATTACGAATCTTACTAACCCATGATTTATATATAACACTTTAAAATTTATATTCTAAGGTCTTTCTACAGAAACATTATTTAATCGTACAGATGTTAAAGGGTGTCGATTCCATTACACGAACAACGAAAGTAGAAACACTGCGTAGCCTGATAGCAGTAATGTTTGTGACGGCAGATAAGTCTGTAGAATGTGAACTGCCATTCAGTGCCTATTCAGCCAGACTGACCTTTAGCAAGATGCTGTGCATTGAGAGAATGGAAAGCGTGTTCATTGTTACTGTCTCAACCATTCTTCGGGCGGTTACTCAGCACACCTTTTGTCAAAAGCGTGGTGTATGGAAGGGAGAGCAAAGAGGAAGATGGAGATTGTGAAGTCGCTGTTGGAGTTAAAACAAAGCCCTGGAGAGTTTCCCTGAAGAGGAATGACTCAGGTAGGTGCACATCATGAAAACGGAAAACTGGCTGAAGAGGAAAACGGAAAAATAAAAAGGAAGACTTTAAGAGAGAAAAAGAAAAAATCTCAAACGAAAAGTAAACTAAGAAAGGTTGGATGAAAATCAAAATCAAAAACAAAAGTTGTAGAGAAAGTTTCATGATATAAAATGTTGAGCAGCAAGAAACAAGTAATATCGCTACACACATATGATTAGGTGTTCCTACTATATATATATATATATATATATATATATATATATATATAAATCAAGATTCTTGACAAAACCAAAAGGATAATCAGCAATGTTATCGGTCCTCACCTACCATCTCGGTTTCAGTTACTTTCCCACCGCCGTAATGTAGCCTCTCTGTGCCTTCTCTATAAATATGTCCACGACAATTGTTCAGATTGGTTTTCCTTTTTTTACATATACGAACTAGTTAGGATGACATAGAGACCCTGAGGTATTATGGTGCCAGTAGTAAGAATGGTTAGTAAGAATGTTTTGTTTTGGTAATACTGTGGTATGTTTGGGTTAGTAATCGTGGCTAGCTAAGTTTAAGATAAGGTACATATATATATATATATATATATATATATATATATATATATATATATATATATATATATATATATCCACAGACAGACTGTTTTTGCTGTATCACAACTCATCAATGTGCGAGACATCCGATTGCTTCAAGCCGGGATCGAAATCCGACCCATTTGACTTCAGTCAGAGATTCTACCCACAAGCTATTTATTTTAAAAGTTTTTACTATGCGAAAGAGCACTCACTCTCTCTCTCTCTCTCTCTCTCTCTCTCTATATATATATATATATATATATATATATATATATATATATATATATATATATATATATATAAAATTTTTTTCATCGCGACACGAAATGTTCTATGTTTCGGAATCTTAAATTTGTTCTAGTATCAAGCGATATTCATTAACTTATCAATATAATAATTTACAGCGGAGTAGTATTGAAAAGTTTACATAGGAAGGAGGAACAAGATTTCAAAATGTTATGGGTGTGTAAGTATTTGACGAATCAAAAGACAGATCTAAGATAAAGCAGAAAAAGGAAATAACTTAGAATGGCGGTTAGGTGTGTGTATGTTATTCATACTTGTATAGATGATCCGACATGTATAAACGTCTTACCATTGTTCCCGTTAAGAATATATTCATAAGATACAATGGAATAAAACAGAGAGATCCATGTAGCCAAGAATGGGTTAGTTATGGGATTTTACTCTTTAAAATTATTTTTGTATATCCTTTAGGATTGTATTAAAGGGCCTCTTGTATGATTAAATAATTTTTATATATTTAATCATTTTGATCTAAAATACAAAACTCATATTAAATGGTTAAATTGGACATGGCAATGTTAATATTAAAAGTCAAGGAATTATGTAAACGTTATATCTACCATTATATGTAATCAAATAATAGATATATAATTATATAGATTTTTTATGAAAAATTATATTAACTGTATTTTAATGTAAACATTGTGCAATGCTTACAAGATACGGTTAGTTCATTTCTTTGATTTAATAAATCATTATTTTAGGAAACTTAATAATATATAACTTTTCATGTAGATAGAGGACATGGGTCATTTAATGAATTACAAATTCTCATTTTTTTTAATAATTTCTATTTTACTGTGGGGATTTTATTGATTTCTTTTAAATACCAAAAATATTTAGTGAGGGATGTTTGGTTACGATACCCATTGTTGTTGAAAGGATTATTATGCTCTACTTTATAACGAGCACTTTTAAAAAAAAATAAATGCTAAATAAGTGTGGATTATTAATCTGACTGTTCTTTCTCTTTTATATATATATATATATATATATATATATATATATATATATATATATACTATTAATGATTCAAAATGACTACGACCAACGATATAACTCAAAATCAAAACATCACCAAATCAATCATTAAGTATTACGTATTAATTTGCCTATTTTGAGAATATCTCTCTAATCCTATAATAATTAATATCGAGGATTTCTGAGATGAAGCATTGTCATTATTACTTACTTAACTGGACTTTCTTTTATAATATTTTGGTCCTAGTTTATACCTAGTAGTATTTTTTAGATATAATAGCTTTAAATTGCATGTTATTCGGAGATGAGGCATTGTCCTTATGTTACCTTTTCTTATTTCTCTGGATTTGTCTCTGTTATGGTCCGGTTCCTTGTATCACCCTGATAGTCCAAGGTAGAACCAATAAAGAAGAACTCGAACACGGATATGGAATAACACGGATATATTACAAACAGGAATATATACAGAGAAGTAGAAAGTGTTAGTACGAACAATCAGGTTTAGTACTAATTGTCTGAACGCGACTCTGTTTCGGTCTGCCTCTGACTAGACTGACTGACTCGCTCTGACTGACTGACTCCTGACGGATTTCACTCCAGACTTCAAACTTAACGGTATTTAGTCACCCCCCACCACGAGGGCATCATGTGGCACAAGACCGGTTTAAAGTGGGATCTCCGAGCCCGTGAGCTCAGCCAAAAATATGCCCTTTGAACCCGTATAAACGGGTTCAGGGTCGGTTTACCTCCCCGAAAAAGACTCCGCCCTTCGGCGTAGCCTCGTTCGGGTTCCTCCCCGCCCGAAAGCAGAGAGTTCAACCGATCAGCCGGTCAGCCGGTCGCCCGACTTCAGACTGAACTCCCTGCTTCCTCTTGAGGCGCAGTATTTATTACGTATGGAATAGTCCATTATGTTATTATGGGTAAGGTCCCATAGCAGTCTCGCAACCCAAAGTCCTCTACTATTCTTACACCTTCATTTCCTAGTCAGATGAAACGTAATGAAAAACATATTTTAAATAAGACCTAAGCGTTGGCATGAAAAAGTAAAAACAAAAATAAGACAGAACAACTGGTGAAATTATAGACTACTACTAATACCCCACGAAAATTTCATGGCATTCCTGTTTCTTTCTTTTTCTCACTGAAATCAAACAATATCTCTGATATGTCTTTTCCGTATTTCCTCACGATCAAAACTGAACCGTCCAGTATTTATGAGGTATTGGAAAAGCGTTTATTTCTTTTCTTACTTAAACCAAATAGCGTCTCTGATATGTTTTTTCCCGTTTTCTACTCGATCAAAATAGCCCGTTATTTCTGTAATATTAGCAAGGCGAAACGTACGTGCTGAGGAACTAAGGGAGGGACAAGCAGATTTATAAGAAGATTGATTTTGTTGCTACAGGTATAAGCAAATAACAAAAATAACATGAAAAAAAAGCATAGAAAAGTACTAATAAATTATCTAAGAAATTGAGTTTATTACGTGTATTGGCACTATTTAAATATAATGGTCCCCAAGTAAGAATAGTTTTTTTTTGTTGTTTTTTTTTTTAAATAATTTGTTTGCAGATTGCCATTCTTTAGAAATTGCTTAGTCTGCTTCACATGTCTGAATTGAAAATATGTTTATTTATATCGATTTGGAAGGTCACCTTCTTAGTATCTATATAGTTTCTAACTGATTTCCAGCAGGTTGAGTGGTTAGATCTTTTTGCGCATCTTAACCCCACCCAAAAAGGTTTAAAAAATGAATTAAGAAAGAAAAAAACATTTTTTTTAATTCTTAAAATTAAACAAAAACGAAAGGAAAAAAAACTGATATCAATGACATTAAAACCTTTTCAAACGTGACATTTGTAAACTCACTCACAATAACTCTGTAAAAGTCAGGGATCGATTTGACACTGTATCAATATTTTGAAAAGGAACCCATTTCTAATCGGGTAAAAATCAATATTCCTCGATTCCGACAAATGTCGCAATATATGGAAATTCTAAAGAAACCTATAAAAATTATTCACCGAAAAAATTTCCCTATTTGTTATGAGTGGGCCAGTATATTTAAGTAATCGATAACGGCTCGGATTGAGGAATCGCAGAGCCGAGTTCGAATTCCAGTCGAATCCATTACATTCACTTACATGCTAATACCCTTGGAAAAGGTGTGAATCCTCTTCTCTTCCAATCTATGGGTAAATAGCTGGACAGGCCGTGTTCTATAGCCTTGGATGGCAACCGGTCTACCGCAGAAAGTAATGGCAAACTATTGCGGGAAAAAAATCTGCTTCGCCAGTCATGTATCGAAAGATACATTATGGCCTAAACGTGTATCACGCATGACATACTGACTGGGTATATTTAAGCAGTACCCGCCTACTACAAAATTCCAATTACAAATCGACAATTAATATCAAGTCAGTAATTATTTTAAGCATCCAGCAACTCTTCATTGTTTTTTTGTTTTTTTGTTTTTTGTTTGGTTTTTGTTTTTGTATTTTTCTGAGTAGATTCCCAAATAAGTAACACTTGATATCAAGGTTACCAAACATTTATATCAAAGGAAAAGTGTATCTTCTGAATACTTGCCAAAAATAAAGGAACCGCCATCGACTTTACTTTAGGCAAAACAGGAAGTCTCAGTCGAGCAGCTGACAAGAGTTTAGCCTCGATTGCCGGAAAAGTCTGTTGGGGGTTTCCATAGTTATACTTCATTGAACGTTTCTATTGAATAAATGAGTGAACACTCTAATGGAAAGGGGCCAAGTACAAGTCAGCTGAGCATACTATATCCCTATTACGAAGAAAACATTAAATCACAAAAATACAGAAAGAAAGAAAAATCGTGGAAATATTTTTAGAAAGGATAATTGCGTTCTCCAGACGCACGAAAATATCTCTTGAAAATTTCACTATACATTTTATAACAGAAAAATATATCAAATAACCCATATAATTTTGAAAAATACTGTGGCAAAATAAATTATATAATATACAGTTTAAAATTAGCAACTTCTGCACTTAATAAATTATATAATATACACTTAATACATTATATAATATACAGCTTAAAATTAGCAACTTTTTCACTTAATAATTTATATAATATACACTTAATAAATTATATAACATACAGCTTAAAATTAGCAACATTTACACTTAATAAATTATATAATATACACAATTCTACATTTAATTTATAACAGAAAAATATATCAAATAACCCATATAATTTAGAAAAATACTGAAGAAAAATAAATTATATAATATACAGAAGTTGCTAATTTTAATAAATTATATAATATACAGCTTAAAATTAGCAACTTCGAAACTTAATAAATTATATAATTGTCGTGGATTCCGGGGATGGAATCAGGCACAAATAAATAGCAACGCCAGTAATAGAAATAGGAAAAATATGTGTATTGAACGTAAGAATACAAAGTGAAATGAAGATTAGTAGTCCAGGAATGCGGGTTAGAGAAAAGTATATTTAAAAGTTCTTGTAAGTGAAGCCGTAATTATCTCTCTTTCTGGACTCTCGTAACTCTGTGTGAACACCCTGTGTAGACCTTTTTTGTCACGCTATCTCTCCGTAGTATAAGTATACTTGGACGAGTCCATTTTGTGTACAAGGGGAGAGCCCCACAATAATAATATACAGTTTAAAATTAGCAAATTCTATACTTACGAAAGATAAAAAATAGTCAGATGTTGTTTTGTTTGTCTTAAGCAAGCGGAGCTTTTAACGGATATATTTAGAAGTATTTAGACGTTAAGAAAAAGTATATATGAATATATTCGAAAATTTTCGAAAGATTAAAATGAACTATTCAAAGGCAAATGTGGTTCTAGCCTCTTACAAAGTCGTGTTGAAGGTAAATAATTTAGCAGTAGGATAACCCCGAATAACAAATCAATTTCCTTAGTTTTAATAATCGTTTTTAACCCCAGAGAGATTAAACTGAAAAATCTCATGGTTTAGTGGAACTCTTTAGATTTTCAGCAATCCAATATATAGTTACTTTCTTGATAAAAAAATAAAAATAAAAATAAACCTCCCCAGCAGATTAGCAACTGACAAGGATAGCAATCGTTAAAAAAACTAAAAATAAGTTCCCACTGTCACAATCAGATGGGCAACCCTTGGATCATTGACATGTAACCTAAATGAATTAGGGTAACTAATTTATGTTAGTTTGCAAATCTGCCACAGACGAAAACAGTGACGAATGAATACTCATTTTCTTAAATAAAAAAAAATTTCTAAGACCACTCGAGATGTTCTATTTTGTTAAACATTCTTTTTAAATTATCTAACTCTTCTTAGCACTGTTGAATTGGAAATTTAACAAGGAAAATATTGATAAATGTTTGAGTGTAATCATTGGTTGATTATATTTCAGAAAAGCAACATGAACGTTAGACATTTTGTCCGAAAAATTGAATTCTTTCTCCACGTTCTTGATCATAAAAGCACAATATTATTTCCGCCTATTTATTCTTCAACGTTCTTCACGGATTTTTGGATAATGAATCAGCCAGACAAGGCGAAAGCGTGGTTAAATGGAATGAGACTACAGTTAGAAATTTTTATCATCTCTTTTATTCGAATGTTCGGAAAGTTATTCCGTATTTCACCGCTATGGCATATGAGTCTACCAACCAAGGCTGAAATTATAGGAAACCACGTCCAGTATTAGTCTATCATCTCTTCTATCTAAAGGCGTGTCGTTTTTACTGCATTTCAGACTTTAATTAGAAGAAATTTTAAAAAGAGGGAATATGGATTCTCTCTTTGCTAGATTTTTTTCTATAACCAATTCCATTTTTTTATAACCAGCAATATTAACCATTCATTGTTTTTTGCATTTCATTGTTATAGGTAATGAAAAATGAGTTTTGCATGTCAACATTAAACGTAAAGGATGCTGGTTATCACAAAATAACGAAACCAAGAATTCATCCACGGAAGTCCTTGTTTTCTATCTAATGGAATTTGAAATATGTCGTCCATTACGAGCTACCGGAACATAGAAGGACCATATGTAGACATTTATTGACAGCAAATCCATCGGTTAAAGGAAGCGAAAGTGTTCCGCTATGGTAAACAAAAAAAGGTGTCATTTTTCGGCATAAAAATACAGGGCAATACTCTGCAAAACAAACCCAAGAAAGAAATAAAATCATTAGGCTCGGGGTTAGCACTTCTGGAGTTATATTTATGTTGATCAGAAGTCACAGAACATTCAGAAACAAGATGAAAATAGTCTTTCAAATATATTTTCGGGGAAAACCCAGATTTGTTTAAACGTCGAATCGAAAAATGACCTTAACATTGAGGTACGGTTGTTGAAAATGAAGGTGATGACATTCTTTATGAATCATATTTAATTAAATCTGACTTATTCTTTGTATCGCTCAGTCAGTTATGTGCGTGATATACGCGGAGGCGATAATGTATCTTTCGATACATGACTGACGAGGCAGTTTTTTCCCGCAGTAGGTTGCCATTTCTTTTTGCCATCCAAGCCTATAGACCCCGGTCTGTCCTACTATTTACCCAAAGCTGGGGTCGGGTGAAGAAGAGGATTCATCCCTTTCCCAAGGGTATTAGCACGTAAGGGAATGTAATGGATTCAACTAGAATTCGAACTCGGCTCTCCGTTTCCTCAATCACAGCCGCTAAAAAAATTCCACCCTTAGTAAAATATCTAATTAATATTTTTGCCATTTTTAATGGTTAGTTTTAGAAATATTTGGAATTTACAAAAATGGTTACTTCAGTCAGTCAGTTAGGTGCCGTACGTGATACACGCTTAGGTGATCATGCATCTTTCAATACATGACTGACGAGGCAGGTTTTTTTTCCCCGTAGTAGTTTGTAGGCAGATTTTTCCCGTAGTAATTTTGTTTCGGCAAAGAATAAAGAGAAGAATAGGGATCAAGGTCAAGGCATCAGAAGATGTCGATTGACATTATATTTGAATATTTGAAGATTATAGCTATCAGGAAAGCAAGTGATTGGAAAGGCGTTCTACTGACGAGAGGTGCGAGCGAAGAAACCGTTGGGGTAGAAGAAATGGCTACATTTAGTCATTTCGACATTGAAAGGGTGGGACCAAGATGCCAACCTAGTAGCACGCTTAAATCCATTGGGAACCAATGAAAGTAGCTGGTCGGAACAGTTACCATGAAAGTACTTGTAGAAAAGACAGAAGGAAGCCACGGAAGGTCTGTGATATAGCAACTGAAGACAGGATGCGAGATCAGTACCAACCAAGTTGCATATCCTTCTCTGGATTTTGTCGAGGACCACGAGATGAACATCGAGGGCACCAGACCATATATGACAGCAGTATTCCATACAAGAACGAATAGTTGATTTGTAGATTTGAAGGATGGACTCAGGCGAGAAAGACCTTCTGGCGCGACACAGAGAACCAAATTACCTTGCGGTAGATGAAGCTATAGATTCAATGTAGTTGCTCCACTTCAGGTCAGCGGATAGCGTGAGACTAAGCAGGCGAAGAGAGGTGCCTAGTGGGAGGCAGGAAGGGTTCTCTATGGTGGCTAACAGGGTGCAGTTTCGTTTTAGAGGCATTAAAGTTTACAAGCCATTTCCTGCCCCAGTCAACCACAGATTGGAGGTCCTACTCGAGGTCTATGGCCAAGTTAGTTTTGTCAACGATGCCGGATTTACTATTGAGGCAGGAGTAAATAGTAGTCTCGTCAGCGTAGATGTCAATTTGAGAGTTGATGACGTCAGGTAGACCGTTAGTGAAGATCAGAAACAGTGTAGAACCCAGTATAGAACCTTGGGGCACACCAGTGTTTGTGCGAAAGGAACGAGAGAAGAAGCTGTTTAGGACGACGTTCATTTCACGGTTAGACAGGAATTATTTTATTAAGTCAAATAATCGTCATCTAATGCTAACGAAGATGGCCAAGTTTTAGAGATATCTAAAGCTACGGCTCGAGCTTCTTTGTTATTGTCAAGTGCTTGGTATATAAATTCAGTTGTGGTTGTGAGCACGTCCGCGGTAGACCGGGCAAAGCGGAAACCATATTGCTTGTCTGAGAATAGATCATGGGATGTAAGGTTCTTAACCACTTCGGCGTTGTTTAAAGCCTTGAAGACTTTGCCGAAAAGGGGTAGAAAACTTATAGGACAGTATTTAGATGGGTCAAACAGGAAGCCTTCTCCACAAAGAAAAGTGCTGTGAACTGCTATGTAATATCAACCTCCTATATGACAGTAAATACTGGGAAATTTCCCCACAAATGAAAAGGAGACAGGGCAACAGAGATATGGTTCTACAGAAGGGCGCCGAAAATATTCTGAACAGAGAAAGTTAGCAACGAAGAAATTTGAAGGAAAATATACTTCGAATCGGAAAGAGACACTCAAAATTTCTGCGGCGCACAATGAAGAAGAAATTTTCTTGAAGAATTTGAGATTGTTTAAAACGCGAAATATATCCTGATTATGACGATAAACTACCACCTGGCAGTAAGGGCCTCTGATCGGGTGATTGGAGGTTTTGAGGAGCGTGTGACCACCTCTTAATTGCTGTTGTTCACAGGTCCACTCTGACCTCTGATTGTAGCAACCGTTAGGGTCCCAGCTATGGAAAAAATAGTTACCCCCCACCCCCAAAAAAAAAACTAGGACCAAAACATTATGAAAGTATAAAAAGAGATTTTATAAAATAGAAAAATAGATTCTATAAAATAGTAAAAATACCACCAATAGGTTTTTTGAAAAAAATATTGTCAGCAATACATTTGAGTCTCTACAAAAAACCCCTCTTGACAAAAATACGTCAGTGAATACTAATCAAGAGACTTACAAAGAATATATTCTTTTCATTCGAAACTATCCTAAAATTTTTCTCGACATGTGTGATTAATATGCCGTAAAACAAAATGGACTAAACCTTTCTTGATTCTGGGTATTGTGTTTGTTATCAAAATTACGCATATATGTTCATGTCGGTTTTAATAAACATTTAACACAAATAGAATTTTCATTATTTAGTCTTTTTTCTACTGCAGTATTTCTTCTTGAACACTGAGTTCCATAAAAGCAGTTCTGTGTATATTGGGTGAAATCATTCATACAAAATCGATGTGTATTTTTATATTGATCTTCTACATATACCCCCAGAAACACTGACTGAAAATCCCGACTATTCTTAACACGATAATCAAAATGTTCTTTTGTTTTAAGCACACCTTTTTGGAGAGCCAGTCTCCAGACACAGACTAATCGGGTGTCCAAAATTCGACTAAAAGAATTATCTGAAAAGATGACTGTGTGCCAAATCGTCAAGTCTTCTTTCACCAATTCACTTTTTTTAGTGTTATTTTTCTGTGCACTAACATATTAAAAAAATGACTATGATTTCGCCATTCTTTCATAATAACTTTATAATTGGGATGCCTCTAGTACTATTTGGGGACAGTATTTCTAGTTTTATCGCATTAATACAAGTTTCTGATGGCCTAGCTTTACCTGAACAAGAGAACGTCTTCCTTTAAATTATTATTGAATTGCATTGCTTCACTGTCTAAATTTGAAATTGGAAGTCTTTATTTAGGTGATATTTAACGCTAACTCATTCTTCCAATAGATTGAACAACAATGCGCCCAAATTCGTACACAAGATTGAATCATGCACTCTTTCAAGGAGAAAATTCCACTCGGACAGGTGCTTTTCAGTAACCGTTACTCTGGGGAATAGACTCCTAAGAGGATGCTTCCCTGAACACAACAAAACAAACCTCTTCAGGATTATGATCCTACATATATTATGCACTTCGTTCTTCTCCCCTTTAAGCAACAACCATATTCAGTAAACCCTACACAGAATGTCTATTTGCCACTGTATTGAATGAAAAATAGTATTAAAATATTTCAAAAATCGAAGTTAATTATTCTTGTACACCTGAAGGCAATCTGAAGCGATATCTCTCTGTTTAAATTGTTTATTATTGTTTACGCAATACACGACCCAAGAGTCACTCAAGCGGGTTACTCGACGACGTTTCAGTAAAGGCGTCCAAAAAGAGATAAAATGTGAGATATAGATATTTATGACCGATAACTGTTGATCCTAGATTTGAAAAGGTTAAAAGTGATCCGGGAAGCTGTTCCACAACATAACAGTTTTCATACTGAGTATATCTATATTAAATGTCACATTTGATTTAAAAAAAATAATTTCACCTATTTACCTATTTCATATTCCAATAAATATATAATTTAGATAAAATATAATTTAGAAACCTTTAATTATGTAGAGTTAATTGCTGAAAAGTCGTTGCATAAAGATTTCAAGTATTTTGTCACATGTTGTAACCTAGGAAGGGTTACTGAATGAGGAATAACCAAAGCCGAGGTTGGAAATCAAATGGTAATCTTTATAACAGCAACACAATAAAATACTCGCCAGCGGTGTGAAGTAGGTAAACCACTGTTAGTGGTAGACTACTTAGACAAAATATTATGATATTTACCTGCCTTCCATGAGTTCGGATGCGCCACAAGGCCAAATTTAAAATTGCCCGTAGAACCAGCATACGTGGGATCGGGCATCTGTCTACCTCCCCGGATGAGGCTATACCGAAGGGCAGAGAGTTTGACATGGCAAGAGTTTCCCACGCTGACAGCTCACGGTGCCATCTTAGACAGCATATTACGATATTTACCTGCCTCCCCACGAGGTAGGATGTGGCACAAGGCCAAATTTAATGTGGGTAAATCCGAGCTCATGGGGTCGGGCAAAAAGTGTCTTAGGCCCAGCATACGCGGGATCGGGTATCTGTCTACCTCCCCGCACGAGACTGCCCTTTCGTATAGCCTCGTCCGGGTTTCTCTCTACCCGAAGGCAGTTCGACACGGCAAGAGCCTCCCACGTTGACAGCTTAGACAGCATATTACCCCACTTACAGTGTCCAACGTATTTATGAGGATTGGAATTGATATTAGTGTCCATAGGTACGGTATATGACATTACTCATTGTCCCATTTTTTTTTAATTTAGTAATAGGTGTGTATCATGGATTTGAAAGAAAAAAGGGTGCATTTTACTTTCCTACGTTCGGCATGAATAAAAAACTTTTTCAAAGAAATAACCTGACATCTAAAATCATACAAAATACTTCTTTAGGCGGGATTTCACTCTTTTATAAAAATATTCATAACTGTTATATTTCATAACAATGTCAAATGTTGTATTTCATAAAGTTTTCATGGCCATTTGATTGGTTATTAAATCATGACCCAATTTCTGTCTTACCTGAAATGATAAAAACGTGTAACTTGTCAGATGATCAAATTGATTTGATAAAATTTTAGAAATTCAGTCTTTAATCGATAGATGATACAAGAGGGTGCATTGGAATCAGGGATTAGTAGCGCTAACAAATAACTGATATAATGAGGAGCATTGCAAACAGGTATTTGTAACGCACTCCACAAACTGGTGAAAATCGTAACGAAAATTTTAGCCCTTCTCGTTGGAACAATCAACCAATCAAATATTAAAAATTTAAGCAACCTGTTTAAAAAATTAAAGGGAATTAATAAACGTATGGCAGTCTAGTCATTAAATCCAATTTATTTTCCTGTTGGGAAATGTTTAAAATTTTAAAATAGAATCTAACACAATCAAAAATAGATCTTTCGCTACCAACAGCTAAAATAATAAACAAATCTGCCATTTTATCCCCAATCAATGCTATTCCACATTTTGCAATAATTTATATAAATAAAAATTTGGATTACCAATGTGGTCCACTCTAAGGGGACTGCTGGCATATATCTTCTTCGTGTGTGTGTGTGTGGGTGTGTGTGTGGGTGTGTGTGTATCGAATACACGGCCGCAATTTTCGACGGATTTGCACCAAAATTTACATGCACATGCTCCAACTTAGTGGGAAGGCAAGGACTGATTTTGCCTTTCCCAACTCCCATCGCTAGTGGAAATAATCGATTTTTTCATACTTCTACGGCAGTTTTCATGTAGTTTGCGGCTATTTTCTGCTGGCCAGATTGAGAACCTATAGCTGGCTGCCACAAATAGGCAGGAAGTTTCCATTGGCCAGCGTGAGAGCCAACAGCTGACTGACACGAATGTTA
>CAHIKZ030000100.1:900000-922500 GCA_903632075.3 Acanthosepion pharaonis
CGAGCCTGGTCTGTACCTAGATGTGTGGCTGCTTGGGTGTACCAGGATGTTGTAAGCTTGGATTTTTCGGGTGCTTAATAGATAATGGCTCGGAATTTTTAATCAAAAGCTGAGTACCAATTAACCCATTGAGTTCGTTATATTCACTTAGGCACAAATACCCATGGAAAAGGCATAAATCCAACTCTTCTATCCCCATTTATGGATTAATTTGTAGGATTTGAATCAGTAAATCCTTATTATCTCCAAAAAATTCTCAGAATCTAAAACTATTTTCTGGCTTTAAATGACCTGCAATAGTTTGACAAACCGGTAAAAAACAAACAAACTAATCAAACAATCAATCAATTCCCTTGTTTTTAATAAATCCTGTGAATTTTAAATACTTCAGATTTCCCTATCAGGTGTGCCAAATATTTCATATGTCGCTGATTGCAAATAGCAGTTACTTTATAGTCCCTGTTATTCTATAAAATATACTCACCTTTTCTGTCCACTATATTTTCAGACTTTCAGTAGTCATTTCAAGTCTCTTCTTCATCTCTGAAGAGATTGTTTGACATCCATTGCCAAATATTAGATTAGAAATACACCGAAGTTCTTCACGTTTATTTATCAGACTTTTTCTTTTTACATTAAACCGAGTAAATAGGAAACTTCGATTTTCGAAATCACTGAGCTTTCATCATCAAATATAACACTGACTAAATTATCGATGCTAAAGACATACGCACGTGCTCATTAGCGAAAAGAGGACTATTGAAAGTGATCGATTGAATGTCTCGTGACCTCCCGATCATTTACGGCTTTATTAGATAATTGATAGCAAAAAAAAAAAACCCAAAAAACTTTGAAGTTTACAAACAGATTTTGTGCGAGCAGACGCTGATATGAAAAAATAATAATGTTAAGAAATGAACAGAATTTGTCTGATCTGACAGTTACAGCAAGTTTCTAACGCGTCAGTTGGTGATAGACAAATTTGACTAATGAAGTTATGTCAGAATAAATGCTGACTGGGATATGTTTCCAGTGAAAATGCTTTTTAAATTTGTCTCAGACATTACTAGACGTGATAAGCGAACTGGAATATTCTCGTGTGTTGTAATTTCAACCATTACAATGACTCAAGGGGCACGCCTCGGAATTTGGAAATCGGAGAGTTGAGTCCCAGTTTCAGTCGATATCGTTATATTCACTTACGCATAAATACCCATGGAAAAGGTTTGAATCCAACTCTTCTCCCCATTATGGGTTAAATAGTAGGACTTGAATCTGTAGATCCTTATTATCTCCCAAAAAATTACCTAACTCTTACAGTCATTCTCTATTTTTACAAGAGTCAGATCATTGCAAGAATAGAAAATTGCTGCCATATCTCAGCTGGCGCAGTCTAGTATTAACGGCCCTATCATGATTACGTGGCTGATGAGTTATTTTTTCTACAACCTCTAACTCACAGACGAAATGCTGTTATGCTCTTACTAATCTTACTGAGAGAGATTGCTGTAAAAGTATATGGATGGGATAGCCAAATGTAAAAAGAGGATACCATAAGAATGTATAGGATAATTATTAGGTTGATGCAAAAATAATGACGTAATAATGTCGTTTCTTGACGTACTTTTAACGTTAAAAAACGACATTCTTACGTCATTATTTTTGCACCAACCTAATATTTGTTGACTCTAGAATTGAGAAGGTTGATATTGCCGTCGTCTGATCCGCGGCTTTCAGAATCCATCCATTTACTCCTGCTCATTAAGTAGGTTATGAGTTGATTCCCTCTGGGTCTCTTGCCCTCAACCTGTGCTATGAGTATTATATTCTTCAAAGCCTTCTTTCCTCATTATGTGCCCTAGAAATTTCTATTCTCTCTTTCTGGTGTAAGGCATAAGTTTTCTTTGTGTTTCAATTTTTTTTTTTAAGAAAAATATATGGTCCAATGTATCTTCAGCATTTAGAACCTGATCTTTGTTGCTTCATGTCTTTTAGTGGTCGATAGCCTGTTCCACAAAAATAACAATTCGGTGGCATGATTTGACGTTGGGAACATGGCATAGTCGGTCCTAGGTCTGACTGTCTGGAATGGTGGCACAAAGGACTGCAACATGTTTAAAAATTTGCTGTAGAAAAAGGGTTAGGTTACATAGATTAGTAATGTCATAGCAATGTTTCGTCTGTGAATTAGGGGTTGTAGAAAAGAATAAGTCATCAGCCACGTAATCCATTTTGAACAATGTCAAGACTAGACAATGAGGATTGCGCTGTACCAACCGAAATATGGCAGCAATACTGTATTCTTGAAATGATCTGACTCTTGTAAAAATACAAAATGGCAGGAGGAGTTACGTATTTCTTGGTGTACAAAGAACCGACAGATTTTTCAGCATCTTTAGCGATGGCATGAATATACGTGTGGAATTTTGATTTCTCGATAGAAATTTAGACCCAAAAGATATTCGATACAAGGAGCATCATTGAGGTTATGGCCTACCATCAGAATAGAAGAAATATCGGGGTCTGTTTGGTGCTGATAAAAACGTTACTAGCTTTTCTTTCGGTGGAAATGAATGATACAAGCTAGTCGTTCTGCTATTGAACTGTGAAGTCAAATGAGAGACCAGTTTCCAGGTACTGGTCATCCAGATATTTCGACGTACATCCATACACTGTAGTATCATATGCATACATATACTAAAATATTGCATTTTCTTAACTTAAATTAAACTTGTATACTATAAGATATCACGTCAGGAATATCATTTAAAATTATACATGGGTTATTCATACTGGCAAATTTGAAAATCCGTGTATGGATCAGTTATAAAAAATAGATGGGAGATAAGGAAATTGAACATATATTAGACTGTGCTAGGCATAGTTTAGCTCAATACCGCAAGATTGACCAAAGCAGTAATCTGATGACTCTAGTCATGTTCTTAAGTAGCCTCGTCATATCGAGGCTTTCATATGGATGTCATGCATGACGCCAGACTCGTTCAAATATATCTTAACTGTCGATCGTATACCATTGTTTCCTCAGAAAAATGCTTTAAAATCGCTTCAAGCAAGTGAAGCTGCAGGTCTTAGTGTGGATCATTCTTTTTTAAACCTTGAGAACTGGAGTTACAGCATCACAAAGAACTGAACTAAATAACAGACACATCGTCACTTGCGGACTAACAACAGCAGTAACAACTAAAATGAAAAGCACATGTAACTCAAAGTGAAAATAAGGTCATAATCAAGATTTTGATATTCCACACTACTTAACAAAATGGTTAGGAAGTACAGTCCCATCATTACTGGAAAGAGCAATAACAATTATTGGGGATGGAATCATATTTTCCTGAAAAAATGTGTTAAGAAAAAGATTTCAACTGAAATCAGCGTTGACTGCACGATCAATGAATGCCGAAAGTTTCCTTATAAGGAAACGTCTAATATTACAATTAATTACCATAGACGCACCAATATTAATCTGTGCGAACCTGGTGATCGTTTTATTTTCCTAATTTCCCGACTAGTGTCTGTGAGCCAACATTGATATTAATTAAGATTGTTTCAGTGTCAAATCAACACAACCCCCATGCTCTATCCCATAACATTTTTGCAATCCATATTTGATCTGATCTCTACATTTCGACCTACCCAGATTGGATAGACCATCCAGGAGTAATGGTGTAACTTTTGGAGGTCGCTGGAATACGTAAGCCTCATCACCAAATCAATGCCTGAATCACGTCTAAGTCCACCAAAAACCTTGTTTTCGTACTCACTAAAAGAGCATTTCCTCAGCAATATTTTTTATTATTTATTTGCAGTAGAATACTAATTAAAGGGAATGACACCAGAATCAATCTTTCATGTCGGTAGAGCCTGCTTATCTTGAAAATCAACATTTGAAACCTTGGCTTTCACTCTCGCTCGAACACTGACATCTGGCAGTATTGGAAATAGGCAACCAAATAGACTTATGATTATTATGAAAATCCTGAAATACTTCATTTCACAGTTCAGGCGAGCTCATCTGTAAACTCATGCTTTAAACATATTGAAGTGGACAGAGTAGTTGTGTCTGTGCTCATCATATGAAGAATGAGCCGAAGGGCTGCTATCAAGTGTGACAGTCGATACCACAAGAAGAATGTTGAAAGCTACTGAGGTTCTTTCATTGTGAACAAAGTCTATTTCACTAAGTGTTAATGTGCTTTTGTGGAGGCTTGAAAACTGTTATCATCTTTTTTCAATATATAGCACTGGTGATTAATGCTGGACATTTTGCTCGTATTTACTATCGTAAAGAAGTTAATATGTGGTTTAATTTTAAAGTAGATATTTACTATACCTATAGGTAAATAGTGCAATAAATGGTTATCTGTAGCGTAGTCCTTTTAAATTCATGTTTTTCTTTTCTTCTTTCCGTTTGTACTTATTTTCGGAATTGAGATATACATTTAGTTTTCGGCATATTTTAGAAGCTAATTTTTTCGTACAAACAAAAATTAATTTTTATTTATTTTGATAATTAATGACCATAATGATTTTAGATAAATTGTAGATCAGAACTCAACAGCATTGTCATAGATCGAAGATAATAGGAAGAATTTAGTTTTCTGTTAAACAAAATATCCGAGTGCTGAAGCACCCCAGGTACACGTATAGCAGCATGGATGTATCAGGAACTCGCTGGTTTTATCTGTTTAATTGCTGAGGCGGCTAAACACAGAAATACAATCATAAAAGTTTCATTTTGTCAAGTCAGAGAAAGGGTTACAATAATTGTTTAGACAAAAGGTAAGTTTTTTTGAAAGCAACTATAATGCGCTCATCAATGCAAGAACCTGAACAAATCATTCTGACAGTAGATTTGTAAGAAAACATGTGGCTTAATCTCGAAGAAATTGATATGAATGATTAAAAATATCTTTTATTCATTTCACATATGACCACAAATTGGACAATAAATACTAGTCTGATCAGGAGGGGGAAAGATTTACTAAGAATAGATTGCATTGAAAGTGGGCTGATCTCACAATTATCGGCGATAAACTTCTGACCAGTCTCGTATATAATATCACCGATCATCGAAAAAACAATAGTTGCACAATGCGGTAAAGGATTTAATAGAGAAAAAAAACATAGACGTAACCTGAATGGACTTATTTAAAATTTTAGTTAACGGTTTCAATGTGAAAAAAAAAGAAGATTTTTCTGGCTGCCGGATCTGATAGGGTAAATTAATGGATTATCCTTAGACACAGTTTTAGAGCTGAAGACACCTACAAAGTGCACGTAGGCGAAAAGAGGTAACAGTAGAAGATTTCCACTTCGTCTAATTCTCTTCACTTTTATTTCGATACTCTACTACGGCCTATTAACACGCATACACACATATGTGCATGTTTAAGTCTTTTATTTGGTTCAAAACTGTACACAGATATGACAATGCAACAGCATAATTCAGTCCAGGTTTGACATGTGAGCTCAGCTGACAACCAATGCACGCGTGCGTATATAGTACACAAGTTTTGACATCCGGTAAGGGAGGTCAGTCGCCATATATGATTACATATCAGTCGATATGTAATTCTTGACACTTTCATAGCGAAAAATACATTCAACTTTCAGGCATTTTTATCTGTATTCGTCCGCTCTCGCAATTTCATGTCATGATCCGATAGAAAGATCACGTACACTATTTTAATAGATTTTCTTTCCTGTCTTACAACGGGAACGGGTTTTAGTTTTGTTGCCCAGATACGACGATCTCGTATGTGTATTTCAAAGAAACCAAATATTTTATGTTCTTATTCACAAGGCTTCTGCTACAGGTTTCTGCTTTCATGATTCCCTGGAATGATTGGATCGAATTCTTATGCGGAGTTCCTTCGAAAAGATTTTAGCCACCGACAACATACAGCAGAAAATGCTTATCAGTATATAAATTATTATAAGTGAATGCATTGAAGTAGCTTAAAAATTGTGAAGAAAGAAGAACCAAGATTGGAGCCTTGAGGACAAATGCGAGTAAAGAAACTGTTAGCATAGAACTTACGGCTACATCTAGCCAATTCAACTGTGAATTCATGAGACGTTGTCGCCATCTAGTATTGTGCTTAAATTTCTTAAATATTGGTACCATAGCGAAGAGTTCAATGGATTCAACATAATCTCTCCACTTCATGTCGGTTGAGAATGTAAGAGGTCATATATATATATATATATATATATATATATATATATATATATATATATATATATGTATATATATATATATATATAGAGAGAGAGACAGACAGACAGACAGACCTATCAAGGTTTCAGCTAAGCGGATCGTCATTGTATTGAGCACTTTATTTAGTTGTTTTGGGCACTCATCAGTTTTTTTTTTCTTTGGGCCTTGAACTTGTATATTCTGGACGATTATTTTCGGTTAACGTATATGTCCTTGGTTCTTTTCTTTTATTATACTTTTTTTTTCCATTTTGGTATTGGCTTGTTTATTTGCAAATCAAGACACCGAAGGTTTTCTGAGCGAGTATAGTTTTTATACTTATAAGATTTCTAATAATATATATATATATATATATATATATATATATATATATATAGTTAAGATACGAAGAACTTGGTAAACCGAATGGGTAATTACAAGGAGGATGAAATTAACCCTCCCTATACTCTACCTTGTCTCTTTAACTACAACTATCACCTCCTGTTAAATTACAAAAATTACACTACCCATCAATTTCTAATCCCATTTTTTCCTTTCATTTCGTTGTTGAATTGTTACCTGATGATCCGGAATCATTTAAAAGGATTTTGGTGAAATAAACTATTGCAATGGTACCTTAAAGTGGTCTGTTTTCATTATATATATATATATATATATATATATATATATATATATATATATATATATATATATATATATGGCCACTCGTATTCTGAGCATAACCATCTATTAGGGTGGCTAGCCTCTCCCTATTGCAGACTCTTCCTTAGAGACATTTTCTTTTGTTCAACACCCATAGAGTTAACCTGTGGTTTATAGTCTAAGTATGCTAAGCAGATTTTAGTTAAAGTTTCTGGGAGAAAGCGTGTTATCTCGCGTGATCAACAATCTGAACAAGGCCAGCAGGCTCAGGCCCTCGGTCATATATATATATATATATATATATATATATATATATATATATATATATATATATATATATACGACATCTTACATTCGCAATCGATATGAAGTAGAAAGATCATATATATATATATATATATATATATATATATATATATATATATATATTATACAGCTCAGATTTAATGTCCAAGGATGGATGGATTCCAAATGCTGGGCAGAGTACTGCGAGACGGAGATTTCTTTTGTAACAAAGAAAATATTATTGAGCTGTTACGTGACATATGTCATCCTTTACAGCAGCGAATGTTGGACGGTCTCCTCAAAGATGAAGAAGAGAGTATGGCTCTACAGAAGGATGCTAAGGATATCATGGACCCAGCGTGTGAGCAACGATGAGATTTTGGAAAGGATGCAAACAAGGAGGAGGCTTATACTTGACATCAGGAAGAGGCAGATAAAATTTCTGGGACACGTAATGAGGAAGGAGGGCCTGGACTATCTGCTACTCACAGGTCGTGAGAGAGACTAGGGAAAGCAACGCAGGACATATCTGGCGGGCTTAAGCAAGTGGATGACAGAACGTTGTCTAGCGGGTGTGGCAGAGGGACGAGAGGAGAGCCATGATCACCTACGTCCTGAAGGAACAGGACACATAAAAAGAAAGATGTCTCTTTAACATACCTTAGTTAATATTTTATTTATCCCAATTATATATATACGCAGATACTGATAATAAAGAAGTGAAAAGGTATATATGCTTATAGTGAGAGGATAAAAGGTTTGCAACAAAGAAAGTCATCGTGTACGAGTCTCTCTGGTTTTATATCAAGAAACAATGAATGGAATTTTGAAATTCCAGTAGAGGTGGAAAGTCATAAAAATGCCAATACATGAATGTTATTTTTTTTCATGAACACAAGTTACTAGATCGAATGAAATAGAAAGCATTTATGAATTCATTAGAATAGGACAGTTATCTAAGCCTGTATAGCATTCAGATAAGAAAAAAAATACGGGTAACAAAGATGAAACATGATACAAAGGATAACAGAAAATGGAACGATAAACTCAAAGGTGAGTAAGGCGCAAAGCAATGCACCAATCTATAATCAGGGACACACCATGAAGAAAGATTGCTTGGAATATTTAATTGATTGAATGAAGACGGAACAGAAGAAAATAACGAGCAACTGGCCCGATGATTTTACGTGAATGGAGCTTAGATTAACGACAAAGAGGTATAATAAAAAGACAAATGTTGCTTAGAAATACATGAAACAAACACGACGTTGTAGGCAAGCCATGATCGTCCACACCCCGAAGAGACAAGACACATAAAAGAAGTAGTGTCATTAACCGTGGAGTTTCAATAACAACTATATCTGTCATAGCCATATTCTCTTCTTAATGTTGCGTACGGTCATATCACGTTGGAATACCGATTCTCATACGATCACCGAAGTTAAACAACGCCGAGCCTGGTCAGTACCTAGATGGGTGACTGCTCGGGAATACCAGCTTATATAAGCTTGGGTGGGCGGGTGGTATAACAGAATTGGAAATCGGTGATTCCAGTTCCAGTCGGGTTAGTTATACTTCTTTACGCGCAAATACCATTCGGAATCCACCACTTGTCGCCCCAACTATGTGTTAATTAGTAGGATTTCTATCATTAGGTCATTATTATTTTCAAAAGATTATTATAATCTAAAAATATATTCTGGCTTTAAATAACCCTCAAAAGGTTGAGAATCTGTAAAAAATGGAAGTCAATCTTCAGGATTATTGCATTGGTTTTGGACCATGGACAATCATTGAAAATGTTTTTTAAAAGTTCTAAACGCTGTCTACGTACAGAGTGTAGTTGGTACTAAAATTATTTTTTGTTTTTTTTCCCTTTAGTCACAAGATTTGCTTTTCCCATATAGATAGTCATTAAAGTAATTTATTGTCAATATTTTTAAGATGGATATAAAATATATATTAAATTCATATGTTAGATTTATATCTATATAAATATTTGTTTACTCTAAACACTTTGCAGCGTCCTGGGTATGACGATAAACTACATCCGCGTCCTGGGTAAGACAATAAACTACATCCGCATCCAGGGTAAGACGATAAACTACATCCGCGTCCTGGGTAAGAGGATAAACTACGTCCAACAGCAAGGTCTCTGAACGGGTGGTTTTGATGAGCTTGGAACCACCTCTTAATTGCTGGTGTTCCCAGGTCCACCCTGACCCGGAGTGGTAGCACCTGTTAGGGTCCCAGCTATGGGCAAATAGTTAACCCTGAAACCGAGGTAAAAAGCATTATAAAAATGTAAATATAGGTTTTAATACCAGAAATACTTTGTAAAAAATTATTACCAAAAAATAATATTACCAGCTATACGTTTTTGAAAAAATAATATTACCAGCTATACATTTTTGATGAAAACATATTAACAAAAATAGATTTTTGACAAAACAAAAATATTACCAGGAAAAAGAAAGTTGTCGGCATTAAATGACCCATTGAGGATTGACATGCCGTAAAACTAAACAAACCAAATAAATAAACAATTTACAAACGTAATATTGGTTAATATCAATGTTATTGTAAAAACATTAACTTACAGAATAAAATCTATCATAAGATTCCAATTTGCGAAATTTAAAAGCTTAAAATTGTGAAATGACAGAGCTTTATTAGAAGAAAAGATAGATTTGGTCTTTCTTTATACAAGAATGTAAAGTATCATTTCTAAACGTAACTTATCATTATCTAAATTAAAATCATCGTTATTATCGAACTGAATTCATCGTCATTATTTTTCTTGATTTTAAATCTTATTCCTTCTAATTATCTCTGTTTCTTCATATGATATTTTCATCAAATTCCTCTTGTTGGCCTTGTATCTCTGCCTATACCTTTTGTCTCTCTTTATCTGATGTTTCTGGGGTTTTTTTTATCTTTACACTTCTTGTTGCTTCGTTTTTCTCCTTTTCGAAACACGCTAAAAGCAATATTTCACCGGAGTATTTCTTCACATTTTCTACTCATTTGGAAGATAAATTTCTCAAAATGATTTTAATTCTAAAACTCGAGAAACCATTTAAAATAGTAATCAAAAACACAAACAAATCATTCGTTAATATTGACAAATTTTAACACGATCGTTAATGGCGCCATCTTTTCCTTTGTATATTTTTTCAAACCGTTCACGTTTCAATTTGCTTTCCGGGAAAGATTCTTAACTTGTCATCTTGAGCATTTGCCTTCATCTTCTTTCTTTATGTAAAATCTTTTTTTCTTTTTTCTTCTCCATCATATAATATCGCAATATCTTTTTTATTTCATAATAACTATTAAAATCAAATCTAAAATAACAATTCAAATCTCGATTGTGGGCGATAAGATAGCCCAATATTTTATTTCCAAGGTTTGAAATATTTCTAAATTTCTTCCCAAAATGTATGACCCCAGCACATGAGTACATATTCGACAAATATAATAGGAAGTCACAGTTTGTGACTCATATAGATTTCGATATCAAAGAAGAAATTTTGATGGCAAAAATAAAGCATTAACTTACGATTGGTTAAATGGAATACAAAGTAACAGAGAAAATGTTGACAAGTTTCGTTTTTTGTTTCTATAATCATTTCACCCCAAGCATGACAATGAAGCCACTAAGACGCAAGAGGTTCTAAAGTATGGTAGAATATGAGAAAAATAAACATAAAATGTCAAATTTTGAAGGTCCTTTTCTTTATCAAGTGATTCATAAATATCAGCTCGCTCTCTCTCTCTCTCTCTCTCTCTCTCTCTCTCTCTTTCTCTGTCTCTCTGATTCTAAGTATATATGAACATTTTTTGTTTCCATTTTCCCTAAAATTTCTTAGTTGCACAATTTTCCGTAATTTGTGTTCTCAGAATCCATCTGTGGAACCAGATCTCTCTTGCCTCATCTGTGAAAAGAATTGTCCGGCACATATTGTCCTATCCCAAAATGAAGCCCTCCGCCGGTCATCAATGACCACTGATTTGATCCTACCCATCTGGTCCTCTGGAACATCGGCGCCTGTAGCTGAACAGGCCGATGCTCGATTGGTAGTCCCGGTTGCACAAGTGACACCTGTGAATTGTCTGTGTGTTTTCTATTCTACAACGTTTGTTTATGCGCGTCCGCTTGCCTTCTACTGCGTTGTTCAGATTCTCCTCTCCTGTCATTAGTCAGGCTACTTCTCCACTCAGAACCGTCAGCAGCAAGGTCCTCCCAATGGTCACGGTTGATCTCAAGGGCCTTCGTGTAACTCTTATAGAAATCTCTGTAGCGCAACAGGGCGAACGGTGTATCTTTTGCTATTTGCAAGTTCCCTGTAGAGGATGTCCTTGGGAATACAGCCATCCTCCATACAACGAACATGACCCAGCCATCAGAACCTGCGCTGTCTAAGCGGCGTGAAAAAGTACTTCAGTGTTGGGCACTTTAACTTTCGACGATATGCCCAGGTTGCGGCAGATACACTTCAAGTAAAAAGTTTTCAGTGCCTTCTCCTGCTTGACATATATCGTCCGCGTCTGGATCTCGTAGCGAAGAGTGCTTATGACACAAGCAATGTAGACTGCCATCTTTGACTTGACAGCAAGCTTGGAGTTCTTCCACACGTCCGATTTATATTACATAGCAGTTTTTGTTTGTTGTTAACTAGCTTTTCCTGTTTTTCTTTTTTTTAATAATTTGCTAATTTCGCTATTCCAATTCGTCTTCAAATTTTGGTTTCAGCTTTCCCATCGTCGGTTTTAACACTTCCCAGATAATTAAATTTCTGTATTTTTTGGTTCTGACATCAGTTTGTGGCTCGCATCTTCGGCTGACTCTTTTGCTAACGTTTATTCTTGTTGCCCTGTCTCTCAAACATGTTCCAGCACCCACTCGTAAAAGCTGCCTCCCCGGTAAATTTTTAACTATCCCCTGTATGGAGCTAGTGAATTTAGGCCAGTGGCAATGGTGTCTAACTATAAGTAATGTCTTATCTTTTTTCTCAGATACCATCATTTACCATCCTGTTTTGGACCAGTGCACTCTGTATCTTTGTTGTTGAAACATATCTGTAAGGCTGGTTAATTTGTAATTGCGACACAGAGAGCTTTTCGTGCTCACTTTATATTACGTTGGAATGATACTGTTCCGGGGAGAAAATCGATATTGCTATTGGTTGTAAATTTCAGGGCTACAGATTCAGCGCTTAAAAGAAAGCTACCTGGAAAACCTCAAACTTCCGAGTGATGGAAAACTTTACAAATCGTCTACAATAGTGGATGACGTCCACCATTTTCAGCATGTCATTTTTAAAATCAAGTCAAAAGAAAAAAAATGTCGTCCTTTTTTTAAACAACAGTGAAATAATTCTTTTAATATCAGTGATGTTGGTCTTTTTGTTAACGTTTAATATGTGGGAGGTATTTCGGTTGTATACTCTACTTAACTGAGGTAAGATTGCTAAATTAATGATTAAAACATTTTAGGACCTCATTCTGACGTTACGCTTTGCTAGAAAATACAAACACATGCGCTAAAAGAATGCTATATTTTGATTATGAAGTTTTAAATATTTTTTATGTGCCAGCTCTTTATATTGACTGTGATGAGTGATCAATGCTCAATAAAAATCAATCGTATCTTCTATAGTGGGAATAGGTCAAGCTAAGCTGATCTTTGAATATTTACGTGGGCAGATAATACTGCTGAATACTCTCCTTGGTTCGTTAGGCAGAGTTCGGATGGGTAAACTCGACAATAACTTCTTGATCATTTCCATCCAATGCTGACAAGAAATGTTGTCATCAAATATCTTTTAACTGCCACAGGCAGTTTAACTTAGTTAACGACTTGTCAAGACCTCAAATGGAAAATTTTATTAGTCTGCTGTTGCGCTACAACATCCAGTCAAAGAGCAAGAAGCGAACTAAGAATGATAAAAGCACAGGGAAGGATTCCTTAAAAAAAGCTAACAGTGATTTAATTTGCTAACAATCTTTGATGTTTGAGGGAAAAGAAAAATGTAATATTCTCCAGTTGCTGACAAAAAAAAAGAAAAACGGAAGCCTCATAAGCAAAAGAACTTTCCCAGTAACAGTGTTGCTTTCTGTTTAATTCATATATGTTTATTATAAGTGTTAATCTTTTCTCTCTCTCTCCATATATATATATATATATATATATATATATATATATATATATATATATATATATATGAAGAAAAAATATACGGAAAAAAACAAACAAAAATCCTTATATGCAATTATGCTGTTTTAATGTTAATATGTCAACGTCGGACGTTTCGGTCTAATAAACCATCTTCAGGACATATTCATAAAATATAATTAACATTATCAATTCAACATGACAAAGACGATGTACATAAGAACAAGACTTATCCAAATATATATATGTGTGTGTGTGTGTGTGTGTGTGTGTGTGTGTGTGTGTGTGTGTGTGTGTGTGTGTGTGTGTGTGTGTGTGTGTGAATCCAGGTAGTGTAATTGTTGACAACACCGAAAGAGAAATCGATTTCGAGTTTGTTACATTCACTTTCTCACAAATATCCTTGGAATCATTCTCCTCAACCCCCAGTTATAGTTTAAATAGCCGATCAGACTTGGCTTTCTTGCATTGGTTGGCAACTAGTCGAGAAGAAGGAAAATTTACATTCAAACAATCACGAGACTTCATTGGAATTGCGAACAATTTCAGCACATGTCTTCATCACCACACCAAAAATTTCAGCACATGTCTTCACCACTACAATAAAATCGTCTGTGGATAGTCTGGCTATTTAGTTCAAACATTAGGCATTTATACCCTCATAGATCCGACAGAAGAGTTTACTAACGCTGAGATCAACATTCAGGCCATATGTGTTTTTTTATCGATGGTCAATGAGGTATCATGAGTAACAAGATTACGTATTTCACGGTTCATTGTATTATCCTATCACAGAGTAATCCAGTACTCTTAGCTTTTTGAATACTTATTTCGCTAGTCCAATCCGTACTTCGGATCTCGGTGTCACATTTTCCGTCCCGTGTTAAAACACCTCACAGTTTACATTTTTACACCTGCTTGATAATTATATCTCCAATTAGTAACTCGCACCTTGGTTTTCTTTTTCTCTTTAAGAATACCATACTTTCTATCTTCTTGCATTTGATGGTTAGTCCCTTTTTCATGCTTTCTTTTACTACCCTGTATAGAGATCTTGTAATTTTCATTCAGAGTTGGCCATCAACACAGTACCACCAGTGCATCTTATATTGTTAACATTACGCCCACTGATACTGGCAAGGTCCCCAACACTTTTAGGAGAGCGTCGCTGTATAGGTTGAATAAATCTCGAAAGAAGAGGCATACTTATCTTACACGAATTTCTATGTTTTATCGCTACTCAATTTATTTTTTGTTTGTACGCGGCAGTTTTGCTCACAGCATAAATTCTGGATTATTCTATCATATTTTTCAAATAAATAGAGGTTTTCTAGTAGTTCAAACTGATCCTTATGCCACAACTTGTCAAATGATTTGCTTAATCTACAAAACATCAGCACATCCTTCCATATTTTTGTTGCTCTCTCTCTCTTTCGCTCTCTCTCTTTCTCTTTCTCTCTCTCTCTCTCTCTCTCTCTCTCTCTCTCTCTCTCTCTCTGATTATTTCTGGTCATGCCCATCTCATTTCTTGCCCCTATGTTCTTGACAAAGTTTCCTATTTCCGGTCTATTCATCAGGTTGCGCAAAATTAGTTTGGTTATGTAGCTCATTAAATTCACTGTCCTCTAGGGTTTGCATTTGTTTCCATGTGGTCTCATAGATAAAATAACGAAGATGGACTTAGTGAGGTGATTCGGTATGTGGTCACTGTTGTATATTACATTTATTATTTCTGTGAACTTGTCGATGTCGAAATCATCTAAGGCTGAGAGCATTTCTGTTCAGATTCCATCAGACCCTGCTATTTTGTTCAAGTTTATCTTCACTGGTGTTGCTCTTACTTTTAGTATGTCTGGCCTATCGGTATTTTCCAGCGTAAGTTTCTCTCTAGGATCGTGAAAATATTCTTTGATGTATTCGTTCCACCTTTAGAGTGTCTTTTATTTTGTTATCAGTGATCCTTCCTTTGTTTTTATATAGCCTTTAACTTTACCCCTGTTAATTCTTTTGTTCTTTTATGTATATACGCGTTGCTCATTCTGTCTATTTCTGCGCACGTTTCATTGATCCACTCCTCTTTAACTTGCTGACATTTCTTTTTAATTTCTGCGCTTACTGTTCGGTATTCTTTTCCATTGTTTGGCCTTTTTTATTGTCGCTTTTTCATCTGTTGTAGTAAAGAAAATAAAATAAAACTGTAAACTTATAATAGTAATAAAAGCCTTCAATAGATTTGTGTGTGTGTGTGCGTGTGTGTATATTAGACTTTGGAGTATATTTACTATATCATAAAGAAGTAATTAATTACACAAAGAATTGATCAGCAATATTAATGCGATTAATGGCAAAATCAACTTACTATCTATTCTTTGAAAAACACGTTCCTTAAATTTGAGTTGGAATTTATGAGACTGAGCAGAGTACTTTCGACAAGTCCAAAATTATATAACTGTCAATAAATAACATATTTAAAAAAAACATCTTTCGGTCTACACTGCATTTATTTCGTCTTGGTGTTTACCTGTAAATGGAAATATTACGCCATGAAGATGACAATTTGAAATTGCCGAAAGTACTCAGATCAAATTCATCAATTCCATCTGACAGCAACATATATATATATATATATATATATATATGTGTGTGTGTGTGTGTGTGTGTGTGTGTGTGTGTGTGGACCTGGCGAAACACGTACTATGCAGTTAATGAATAGCTCGTGAAGTTCAAAATGACTATCATCCCGACTGTAGTCGGCATTCTATACCGTTGTTCCAAGTACTTGAGATATTTGTAACAACGGAAATGTTAATCACTCGGGAGTTAGTCTGACAATACGAGGCCTGATTTATTTATCAACGTTGCAATGGGTTGCAGCTTAAGAAATAACACTACAGAAAAATAAATGATATGAATTTACATTGCATTATTGCCGTATTCCATACAGACGAATTCATTTTTCAAACACCGAAGTATGTAAATGACAATGTTTGTTCACTCATATGGGAACAAGCACAATTTTCTAATAAATTATTTTTGTATAAATTTCTTTATATTTCATTGTTTTTGTTTTTTTTTATCCATATTTGCCACATTGCAGATTACAAGAAGAATTACTGTAATGTTTATCGCGATCGAATCTATAGAAATGTTTTTTTCGATCTCGAATATTGGACGAAACTATATATATATATATATATATATATATATATATATATATATATACAGCTGGCCACTCGTATTCGAGGATACCCGTTTACTCGGCGCATTTGTGTTTATTCAACACCTACAGTGCCCACTTGTAGTTTATAATGCAACTATGCTGAGCACATCTTAGTTACAGTTTCTGGGAAAGAGCGTGTTATGTAGCGTGATCAACTATTAGAACAAGGCCATCACTTCGGCCACGATGACATCTGACTTCGTGGTAGCATGGCTATCGACGGCGCACAAGAATTCCGCCTACCCAATCTCATTCACAAGGCTTGGGTCAACCCGATTTTCAGTCACTTTCCAAAGACGTTCTATTGAGATCGACCCTCAACTCCGATAACATCAGGAATCTCCTTCCTGAAAAATCGACCATGGTGAGATTCGAACCGGAATGCGAACATCTTAACCACTGGGCCCGTGGTTAGTGGTTGTGATATATATATATATATATATATATATATATATATATATATATATATATATATATATTTGTATATTATTTGAATTGTTTGCGACGATGGATTTCTCGCCAATTAAATCATTAACCTTTGCATTTGTTTTTGTTTGAATAATTCATGAATTTGTAAATTGATTGCACGTTTATCGAAATTAAAATAACTGATCCAAGTGCGACTTTTGGATAATAAGTGCGACATTACTGTAATTATTGAACAATATAGTTCATGCCACTTTGACAGAAAATTTACCAGTAAAAAATTCGTTTATCACTATATTTGTACATGAACGCACAACTGTAAAAAATTTAAAATCAAACTCAGAGTTGCTACTGCGCGCTCCAAAAACAATAACTCATTTCCAATAGCATTTTCGGATACAACAATACATATATTTCCGTTGTCCTCTTATTACTAAGAGAAAAAAACAAGAACAACATCTATTCCATACCTGAAGATGTCTGTAGGAACAGACGAAAGCTTGTAGTAAAAATAAGAACTAATGCGGCAGAAATTTATAGAAACAAGGATCTTTTCATTCATAACGGATTCGGAGGTTGTTGTATATTATTTGAATTGTTTGCGACGATGGATTTCTCACCAATTATATCATTAACCTTTGCATTTGTTTTTGTGTGAATAATTCATGAATTTGTAAATATATATATATATATATATATATATATATATATATATATATATATATATATATAACTATCCTTCTCGGTCATTTGGACAGAAGAGGTTTATTCTTAGTTCACTTTTAAGATTGGGATTCTGAATCATTCAAAGTATTTTCATTCTCTTTCACTCGCAGTAGACCCTTGCGTCTTAGTCGCTTTATTAGCTTGTTTGCGGTGAATTGATTACATGAATGCACACACACACACACACGCGCGCACACACACACACACATACATATATATATATATATATATATATATATATATATATATATATATATACATAGTATATATTATATTGAGTGTATTTGGGTAGTAATATTTCGTTCTATATAGCAGTAAATCCTGCACAATGGACAATCACCTTGAAGTAACAGAAGAGTGGTTCTACTGTAGGATGCTGAGGATACTATGGACGGAACATGTGAACAACGACGTGATTTTGGAAAGAATGGAAACAAAAAGGAAACTTATACGTAACATCAGGAGAGGCAATTTGAAATGTCTGGGGCACATTATGAAGAAGAAGGACTTAAAACACCTGATGGTCACAGGACAGATTGAGGGCAAGAGGAACAGATGAAAGCAGCGCGTAACATGCTTGATGAGCTTAAGCAAATGGATGGCAGAAAAGGGTTTGGGAGAAATAACAAAATGACAAAAATTATTAACAGCTACAGGGGACAGTATAATGGGAAGGGCCATGATCACCTACTTGCTGAAAAGACATGACACATAAAGATGAAATTTCATTAAATACATCGAAATTTCCGTTTTTCTTGTTTGTTTGTTTTTTTTAGTGATCCTTCCCACACTTCTAATATTTTTTTCTGATTTCCGGTTTGTATTGGATTACGAAATTTTCATAAACCAGAACAATATTAGGAAATTCAATGACAAAATGTTAAATTTTTGTGCACAAGGACTGTTATGTATAATTAATTTAAATATGATTAAATCTGAAAATTTGAGGCTTACATTCAGTTATTTTACTGAAACTGAATGGAAGGATTAGAATATATCATTCATTCTAAAATAATTAAAATTCAAAAATGTTAATTGTATGCCAAAAAATGCGAGAAAAGAAGCTCTTAGCATAGAACTTACGGCTACATCTGGCCAGCACAACTGTAAATGTTGTCACTAGACTAGTACTGCATTTAAATTTTAAAATGTCTAGGTACCACAGTGAAGAGCATTATTTATTTGTAGAATTTACAAAATCTAACACAAGACCAAAATAAGGAATGGCGGAAAAGGACGTTCTTCTTGTCTTAACATTAAACTTAGCAAGCCACAAACACTGACTCAAATATACCACAATATTCCTTACATCAAACAACGCATTCTTACTTATCTTACTTACTACATCCACCATAATACCTCATTGTCTCTATGAAAGACCTAACTAGTCCTCATATGTATAATTTCATTGTCTGTGTGGGGAGGGGAATATAAAATAACAATTCTAAAAAATCTAAACCCCAATGAATATATACAAATGTACCACAGCGAAGAGTGATAATTCTTTCTGCTATGCACAGAAAATGTGGCAAAAGGCTTAAAATGAGGAATAGAGGGAAAAGAACGGCCATCTTCTGTCTTAACTTAGCTAGCCACAAACACTGACGCAAATATACCACAATATTCCTTACATCAAAACAACGCATTCTTTCTTACTTAATACATCTACCATTATACCTCATTCTCTCTATGAAACTCCTAACTAGTAACCATATGTACAAGTTCATTATCCCTGAGAGGTGGGGAATGAAAGAATAATTTTAAAAAATCTAAACCCCAATGAATATTTACAAATGTACCAGAGCGAAGAGCAATATTTATTCTGTTAAATACACAGAAATGTGGCACAAGGCCGAATGGGGGATTGGGAAAGGGCAGTCTTCTTCTTTCTTAACGATAGCTTAGCTAGTCAGAAACACTGACCCAATATTACAAACAATATTCCTTACACCAAAACAACACATTCTTACGTACCATTCTTACTACATCCACCATAATACCTCATTGTCTCTATGAAAAGACTAACTAGTCCCATATGTACAATTCATTGTCTGTCAACAATTCTAAAAACTAACTTCAATGAGTATTTACAATATGAAACAAACCTATTTACAACAAACTAAAATAATAATATTAGTAATAAAAACCCCTCACAAACACTAAATGTGGCAGAAATATCAGTTTACTGACCGAAATTAATGCGGGTTTATAATACTATAAAACATTCATTCATCCCAAGCACTCACACTGACAAGCACTCATTCAAACAAAACAAATACAAAAACACTCAGGCGAAACGAAAGGCGTCCCGCATCCACCAACGAGCTGAGATCATTGACCACCTAACGAGGGAGGGGATGGGGAATTAAACCAGAGCGAAGAGCAATATTTATTCTGTTATGTACAGAAATGTGGCACATGGCGGAAAGGTGGGGAAAGGACAGTCTTCTTCTGTCTTAACTATAACTTAGCTAGCCACAAACGCTGACCCAATCGTACAAACAATATTCCTTACACCAAAACAACACATTGATAGGTACCTTTGTTGCTACAATCACCATAATACCTCTTTGTCTCTATGAAAAAACTAGCTATTTCCCATATTTACAATTCGTTTTATGTGGGGCGAGAGGAATAAAACAATTCTAAAAACTAATCCCAATGAGTATTTACAATATGAAAGCAAAATCTATTTACAAGAAACTAAAGAAAATAATATTAGTAATTACCCCCCTCCACACACACACACAAACACAATCACTAAATGTGGCAGAAATATCAGTTAACTGGCCAAAGAGCGCATCCGAACAATTACCTTGAAAATATTTATAGAAAAGACAGAGAGACAACCTTACGATGGTGGAAAACTGACTGAAACCGCCCCGCCTGATCAGGAACAATATTACTGATTCTTCTTTATTCTGATAATTGCATATTTAATGACAATGTATGATTATTCTAATACTGTTGATTTTAAAATAACTTAAATTTGAAAATGATTTTCTGTTCTTGTCAAGATTAAGTTCAAGATAAATTAGGGGAATAGCTAAGCCACAAATGAATGTATGCAAATTAGGACACTTTCAATTTAAATTCTAAAAGACAGACAACTTTTTGTAAATGTTATACATTGTAAGAATAAAATGAACAATGAAGAGATAACTAATGTCAATTTAGAGTTTGATTGCCGTGATATAAAACAGATATCTGAAATTAAACGTTATTGTAATCTTGTTTGATTTTATCAGGTCCGATTTTGCGTCAGTAAAAGTTTTATGTTTTGAATAATAAATGATTGCTTTATGAAATAAATTATGTTCACCTTTTTTCTCAGACACTATATTCATTGCAAGAAGCAACAGAGAAATTAATATTAGGAAAGAAAGCCAAAAAAGAAAATGAACGAATTTCCATAACCAGACAAATTTAGTGGCGATCTTTAAAGTGGAATGTTACTTAAAATAAATTTAGATGAATTTATCATGATTTGAATTTATCCTTCTTTTATCTTACTTTATTGTTCGTGAAACCAAATCTGAGAACTTATATTCCAATATCTTTTGATAAAAAAGGGTTTAAAGTAAACAGTCAAAATCATTCAGATACATGAGTGTGTTTGTAATTGTTTAAAAGTATTTCTAATAAAATAATTCGTAAATCGATATTAGGATGTTAGAATCTATCGTACATTAATTAGGATTGAGTATCTTGAACATAAAATATACAACATCGATTTAAATACGACTTTCAAAAATATTCTCATTAACTAGAAAAATAATCTATACATACCCGAAAACATAAATATAAGCAAACGGATGCATATATATATATATATATATATATATATATATATATATATATATATATATATATATGTGTGTGTGTGTGTGTGTGTGTGTGTGTGTGTGTGTGTGTGTGTGTGAGTATAGTAAGACAATAAAAAATATGCAAAATTTCTGTACTCCCTTATTCCTACAAAACAGAAAAACGTAAAGATGCTGGAAAAATTAAATAAAAAAATAAATTAAAATCTTCCTTATCTGCCATATTTAATGAAAGATGGTACACAAATATATAATATATATATATATATATATATATATATATATATATATATATATATATATATATATATATATATATATATATCATGACTACATTATTTACATTATTCGGACTATTGTCCTCATCTTTGTCGCCATATTTATCACAACGTTTCGGCCGTTGTACGCTCCGGCCTTGTTCAGGTGGTTGGAATTTCCTTAAGGACACATGGCACAGTGGATAAAGGCGTTGGTTAGATCCAGTGACAGGACCCAAAGAGTGTGAGTTCAATACCCGGTTAAGGCAGTGGAGAACATTCAGAGGGAAATTAGCAGGAGATAACTGATAACTGACATTCATCAAACATGGAGCGTTGTGATAAATATGGCGACAAAGATGGGGACAATAGTCCGAATAATGTAAATAATGTACATAATACTTCAGAAATATAAACAGATCATGGCTACAGTTGAAAAGAATTTATCTAAACACGGCATTAAATTTCTCACAACTACATCAAAACAATAAAATACGTAATTCATGCAAAACAAAACAATAAGACAAAATTTAAAGGAGGAATTTACTCCATTACCTGTAATAATTGCCACAACAAATCCGTCGTAGAAATTTCCAGGAATTTAAATAAAAGATTATATGAACACAAAAGGAATATTTTATAAAGCAACACATTAAATGCATTAGTTGTTCACTGTAACGTGGCTGATCATAAATTTGACATAA